>JAGSMT010000495.1:0-66874 GCA_029286875.1 Lamproptera curius
ACATTAGTTCGCCCTTTAGGCCAAGTTACTGGTGGAGATACGTAGACGATGTGTTTGTATAGTGTCCAGGCAAGGTGTGAGGTCACTGTTGGACCACTTGAATATTTTGCATCCAAAGATACATTTCACCATAGAAGAGGAAGTAAATAGTACACTTCCTATTTTGGATGTACCGGTAAAGCGTGATCGCAGTGGTAACCATATAACATACAACACCGAGCGGTATCTAAGAGCAGATTCTCACCACCATCCGTCACACCTGTCTTATGTATCACGATCTCTTATTAATCGGGAACTTTGCTTATGCGATTCTCAATTCTTAAGTTCAGAATTGGCACACGTACGGCAAGTGTTGGTGAACAATAGTTACAGTTGGCGGTAGAATTGCCGTTTAGCGAACGCGACCGGCAAGCAACGACCTCAGACTGCAGAGCGAATCCCGGTTTACCTTTCTTACATGCGAGGGGTAACAGACCGAATTGGACATCTGTGGCGTCGAAAAAATTATATCGGACAATTTTCCGACCCATGACACGGTTAAAACCTATTAAAATCGTCTAAGTTGTGATCCTCTCAGCTGCTCGAAGTCTACGAAATTCAAGTGATTGTGGTAAAAGCTTCATTGGAGAAACAGGGGCGCAACATAAGTACCAGGCTCACGGAGCATACCCAAAGTGGACATCAACACCTCCGCTGGTAGCAGAGCACCCCTTAACTCGAACGCCAACATTCTGTTGATTATTTGTATGAATTATCTGCCCCTGAGGTTTCATTAGCATAGTAATTGTTCACAATCGCCTCTGTGGTCTAGCGGTATTGGTTCTTGTTTTATAAAACGGAAGTCGTGGGTTCCAATCCCACGGGAAAGAACTTTGTGCTATCTTGTTTTCTGGTTGGTTAGGATAATTCGGATGGGCATGTAATAAGTCGGTCCACCCACCAACCCGGGACCAGCGAGGTGGGGTACGGTTGAAAACCCCCAATAAGGGGGAAGGCGTGCATTAGGGAAGGCCTATGTCCAGCAGTGGCCTAACACAGGATGATGCTGGTGTATATTTATAATATGTAATACTAATAATTGCACTTAATTTATTATTTCTCTTAATTTTGTGGTTTTACCGAAATCACTCGTGGCTGGCTGATAATTTTTATTATTTTTGAATAAACAACACCACAACCTTATACATTTGCAGTCTATAGGTTATTCTGATACATAAGCTTGGTAAAATTTTCATAGATGGATTTTCTTTCAGACCAATAAACATCCATTCCTTTAAACTTTAACATTTATAATATTTGGTCTTTACCTACGAAATTTTTATCAAACCACCAAGCAGTGACCATCTCTTCTAGGTGTAAGTTTACGTTTAGGACATTGTTAAGGTGCCGAACCAAGATCTAATGCTTGCGGTTGTAAAACAGAATCCATTTTTTATCACAGCAGCAATGTGGTTCTAAATTTTTGATATTTATGTGTTTATTAAGCAATGCAAAGCACGTCTCGATCATGTTTGCGCTGTAATCATTTTATTCGTGGGGTATTTAATTGTCAAGCTTTTCCACATTGCCAATTTGAAAAAATGGACAAATATTGTTTGATTGACCGCTGACTTTAAAAGCTGCTGCTAATTCAGCCGTAGATTGTATATCATCAGCTTCTACAATCGTCTTTAATTCGTCATTGTCGACCAAAGTCTTCAAACGACCTGCATTTTCTTTTTCTTGACAATTTTTTTTTACATGGATTTGTACTGCAGGACACCAACTTCACAGACCTATCATTACTAGGAGGATAATTTTGCAATGTTTAAATGAAAGTCAAAATCTTTACCTATATATAAAAGATTCCTAGCTATATTTGAATCATATAAAAGTTATGCTTTCTTATTGATCGTCAATTAATTTACCACCGGTTCGGAGTGGAAGCCTCTGACTTGAGAAAAAGATTTCTTATTATTTGAATAACAAAAATTGGTTACAATATCGTACAAACAGTTGAATCTTCAACTACAAACTACGATTTCATAAAATCATTACTTTTACTCTTAAAAGCGCAACTCGATCTATTTTAATAATAAGCAATACTTTAGATGTGAAGTTTGGGTAGTAAGTAGTAAAGAGTTAAAAATAAAGCAATAATGTGTTATTGTGAATACTAATCAAAAGTTTACTAACTTAATCTGTCAAACTTCTCTCGAACTTTTCAAGAACGCCTAACCTTCTTACCTGCTAGACAGTCTAACTTTAGTTCTATATGCGGGCGCGTGGTTGCTAAATCCTTACTTTATGTAATTCGACGTTGTGTTTGTCGATAACTTATTTAAAAAGGGTGGGTGATGTTTTCAAGTCTGCAACGTATAAAACATTTCTGAACATCCTATATATGTGCCTTTATTTTTATCTGAAATAATGATATTTTACAATTTCTGAGGCTCATGGACAATTGGTATCCATAAAATCAAAAAGCCGCTTAACGCGTCTTATTTAATAATATTTATAATCAGTTTAAATAATATTTCGTTCTTTCTGATTTAAATTGGGGACAATTTTTAGCATGTTCTTATCAAAACATTATTTTAAAGTTAACTCGAAAAAGGGTGTGATATAAATTATAACATGTAATGGAATACGTGGAATGAGTTACCGTAAACAAGAATGATTAAATTCGAGAAGAGTTTAAGAGATACATTTCTGAACAGGTTATAATTCAATTATAAATAATGTGCAACGCTAGTTAATATCGGAACTAAAAACTGTTTTGTATCAAAGCCGTCAATATTTATTTTAACTAGCTGACCATACAGATGTTGTCCTGTCTTAACGATGAATATTTTGTTTGAATTAGTGTAATTAATAAAACGAAATGTGTTTATTATAATACTTTATTTTATACAATTCCTATTATATTATTCACTAGCTTTTTCTTACGCGCATATAAATAGTTTTATTGGCATTTAGACATGGGATTGACATGGGTTTTTAATTTCTTCAGTAGCAAGTTAGGGTTCGAATACGAGACATGGCTGGTTTATATTCAGCAACATAATGATTACTAATCCGATTTTTATTTGCATATTATGAGGTGGATCCAGGGAAATCCAGCAAATTTAAAAACTTGACTACATCATCTTGGTTAGTAGCGGAATCAATCGACATGTATGTCATTTTTCCCTACTTTTTGTTAACCACCTCCGTGGCCTATGGTATAGGCCCTTGCTTCATTAAGCCGGAGGCCGTGGGTTCAATCCACGGAGAAACACCTTCGTTTTGTTTTCTGGTTGGTCAGGACAATTGAGGCCGATCACCCAATTATTTGAAAAGTAAGATGACCCATTGCGTCGGATGGGCATTTAAAGTCAGTCCACCTACCAGTCCGCCTACTATTGGACCAGCGTGGTGGGATATCGTCCAAAACTCCTTAATGGAAGACGTTCATTAGAGGCCCTGCCACAGTGATGTTCCACAGGCTGATGATTATGACGATGACTATTTTGTTTTGAATCTAAAAATAATATATACGTATTTATAACCAACTAATCATTTGATATGTTAATAATGTTCATGTTATTTTATGCAAACTTATTAAAACCCGTATCAAATTAACTTTTAATATAAAGTATTATCGGCTCTAAAATCACTGTGATAAAAATGAATAAATCAATTTCTAAAATTTTTTGTGGGAAAATTAAAATCAAATTAAATTAAAATGTCTTTTATTCAACATGGGGCGATACACTCACTTATTGATTGTCAAAAACTACCATCAGTTCGGAAAAGGACGCACCTGGCGAGAAGAATCGGCGAAAGAAACTTATCAGGACTTTTTGTCTTCTTTTACAATATAATTGAAACAATAAACAAACAAATAAAAGCATAACATTATGATATTATTGAAAAAGCCTGGAGCGAGCATTCCATTACCAGAGTGTGTTATCACTTAAGAAACTCATTTACATTGTAATAAACTTTAACATACAAATGTTCCTTGATAACTTTTAAAATTTATTATAGATAAATCTTGAGACGTTTTCTGGAATTTTGTTGTAAAACGATGCACATTGTCAATAGAAGATATAGATATTCTTCTGATCTAGTTCATCAATAGTATGAAATTTTATTTTGGTTCCTATAAGACACAGAGTACATTTTAATATATGTATAATAATATACACAGAGGTTTTGCATTTTATAATATAGATCACAAAAAAATGTAAAACAGTTCGTAGATATCAATTTCTAATTTCAAATTGATATTTCCTTCTTTCAACATCTAAACCTACACTATAACACTAATATCAGAACAACAAATGATTGGAAAAATATATATGTAACGAATAAACTTACAATCTACTCAGAAAATGCAATTATTATAACAGTCAAATTAAATTTACGATAACTTAAAACCATCAGAAAGAACAAGCTGTAATAATTTTGAAAGATCTTGACGGTGTCATCGGACCTTCTAAAAAGATTATACTATGGTACCTATTTCAGCCGCAAATCATTAATGTGTTAACACTACTGTCTTCCGGTTTGACTGCGAACATAGAAGAGTAAACTCTGAATAAATGAGACGTAACATCTAATGTCTCTAACGGTGAGTGGATTTTGCATTATTGAGCAAAATATACCAATGTCAAAAAGTTACACACTATTTTAATTACTTTAATTTTTATTTAAATGTTAGATATAAAAAAAGAACAAACTTTTATATCTAACTCAAAATGGTTGCATTAAATTAAACTATATCTAACAGGCAGACAAATTGAACATAAATCTACATGAAAATCAAAACTCTACCTATCACATCGTCACTGTATATATTAAGTTACCTAGTACGGCTTATACCAATTTCATACATTATTCATATTACCACGAGCGTAATATCACATAGGAATAATTTAGAAGCCACAATATATTTCCTAAAATAAAAATCTATGCAATCACAGATTTAGAAATGTTTAAAAGACATTTTTGATATCAAGAGTACATTATTATGATTTTTATTTTATGCTAAAATACAAAATATACGATTAGTAACCACGATCGCTCCAAAATTTAACATGCTATGTTTTCAAACTATATCTGAAAGTCTCATCACTGAAGTACATGAAGCTATTGTCTGAAACAATATGTTATAGGTAAACACTAAAAGAAAGGAGTTCGACGTCTATACACAATTTAGTTACTACACATTTATTATTTTAACGTGTTTTTCACCACAATCAATTTTTAGAAATAAGGTTAAAACTGAGTGAGAATATATTATAATATATTTTTGTACATAACTGTCTAATACTAGAGCCAGAGACATTGACTGCCTCCGTAGCCTAGTGGTATGGGCGTGTGCTTTATAAACCGGAGGTCGTGTGTTTGAATCCTGAGGACGCAACAAATTTTCATTGTTGTTTCCTGTGAGTTAGGAGCAATTTGGGCCGATCACCCAATTGTCTGAAAAGTAAGATGATCCATGCATCGGATGGGCATGTAAAGTCGGTCAACCACCAACCCGCATTGGACCAGCGTGGTGGGATACGGTCCAAACCCCTAATGGATAGGGGTGTATTAGGGAGATCTATGTCCAGCAGTGGACTAAAACAGGCTGATGATGATGAGGGATGATGATGGCTAGGCCAAGATTTCGGTTTAAGATATCAGAATACCTTCCTCAGTATACAAGTATCTAGAAAACTGCGGTTTATAAAGAACAGCCAGTGCTTTTCATTACGACTCAACAGTAACAACAAATATTCTTACATTTACGTGCGTCATAAAGTAGATTGTTATTACAAATCGGATTCACAGTTACCTCCCTTTAATTTTATGGGCAGGATCTTCAGTTCATTGAGTTTTGACGGCGAATACTTTTGAAGATTATCGGTATACATATATAATGAGATACTAAATAAAACTGAAAAGACCTACAAAGTATAAAACAAACATAATTCATTGAAATAAAATACATTCATCATCTAACGTGTTATAAGTGATTAAGGCTACGGGATTAGTCAATATAAAATGTTTTTTTTATTAGTTTATCTTATTAAATTCTAAGTAGAAATTTTATGTGTCTGGTACTAAGTATTAAATACTATATTATATTGCCTTAGTTTGTTTGGTATATATTTATACTTCTTTTCTGCGTATGTTTAGTAGCTAATCTGGAAAACAAAGAATTTTTTTATTTACAAACTATTTTTTTTAAACACTTTACTCTGTAGTGATAGAAAACGTCGTCAAAAAATCAAAAAAAATATTAGAAATATATTTGACATGCCTTCAAAATCGGTTTTGGTTAGCGACAACAAACCCATTACAGACTCTACCCTTTTTTCAGGAGGCGTTTATTGTTTATATGTATTGAATTCAAGAAAATTCGGAAAGATAAAAAGAGGCCGAAAGGGATATTTAAAGAATTAAAACAGCAGTCTTGAAGAAAACCAGAAAATTAGTTATGAGAGTAAATTACTCGGTTCACGTACATGGAGTGACCCGAGCAAAGTATTTTGTTATATCTGACTACGATTTGAATTTTATTTTACTATTCGACTTTGTTTTTGACTTTGAATATTATGATATGTTAATATTTTTGAAGTAAGCAAACGTTACTCCTTACCTAATAAACCAGCAACAACCCGCTTTGCGTACTGCTGTCTATCAGTGTGTCCTCCAAATCCAATATGATTACGGCGGTCAAACTACATTAGAATTTATACATCCGATACGGTCATGTCAGTTACCTGTAAATACATATAAGCGAAACGATTGGAGATCGAAACCAACTAGATATTCACAACGAATTAAACTAGCATGATACTTTAGTTGAGGTCAGAGATCAAATCTTGCTGGGTTTCTATGTCAATAACAATATTGTTAAAAAGTTTCATATTAATGTAATGGCTTCTATAAAAGTTCTACATCAGTAGATCCGCAAGTCTTGTGTATTTATTTTTGAATTTTATAAAATGCACAATGATTGCCAAAGTGTTAACCACTGTGCCAAAATAAGCAAAAAATAATAGTATACACAAATAGCCTATTTATTGAGTAGTGAGCACCGGTCTGTTTGAGGAATAATGTACTAATAGTGGAACTGATTGAACAAAGGAAGTGAAATGCGCGAAAGATGACCGTTTGATGACCAGAGAAGAATGTTTTGTTGAACAAAAGTTATGATACAGTTTTACGGATTACAAAACATTTCCCCACACCGCTTCATAAAACATGAAAACAATTTGACGATACGTTGCTTTCAATCCCATACATATATAGAAACATGTGATGGTATAAAAGCATGAAGCAGTTAATGTAATATCCTTAGTCAACTATCGTTAGTCTTTAAATTCTTTTTTCTTCAGCGTGATTTTAGATACAATGCTTAAGTAAACAAAAAAACAAATTCTACTCAGCTCTGTAGCTCTTCCTGTGCATTCTGGGCTATTTCTATTGTATAGTTGTAGCATTCCTAAGCTACAACCGTGCAATAGAAAATCTTCCTTCCAATTACATAGCACAGCTAGTTTGTACATAACTAGCCTAGCCGAGAAGCCCTTTGAAAAGTAAAACAAACTCGGCAACGGCAACAAAAGCAGCTCCCGTTAAAGTTGTGGCTGCACAAGATATAAAAGAATGCCATTGGCATAACTCTACTTATTGATATTCGACTCAGTGGCACCTAATCCTGGCATTTTTTAAAAGTTGTGGCTTTACAGTAAAATTTAATTTAAATAAATTCGTTCTCATCGATGCCTCATCACAAAATGCTAATTTAATCAATATAAAAGGTCACTTGCATGATCAAGATACATTTTGCAATGAACTATGCGAATATTTTTCTGTCATTTAATCCTCGCTCATATATTATAACAGAATAATTTATTATGTTTTTGACATTTGAACTTATTCAAATAAGTACAGTATAGTCCTTATACGGATCATAAGATAATTGCATAATTCACACTTATATTTCAGAGAAATCAGTCAAACCCTAACGGATTAATTCCATATTATAGGATGGTTACCTCACCATAATTTCACCCATAAACTTCGTGTGACATTTCAAATAAGATTAAATAATGGTATTTATTAATTCACAGTATCTACTATTTAGTATTGTAGGCTATAAGTGTACATAGTAAAAATAAAAATATAAATAGTAAAATCTTTTAATCTACACAATGAAAATAAAAATTATAATAAATACAATTTATTAGTTCTATAAAATGTACCCAAAGTTTTAATTCAAGTGGGATACAAGATCATTTTGCTTACGAGGAACATTGTTCTGGGTTTATTCTTATTGTTTTCCTCCTTGAAAAAGCGACAGTTCTGTTTCCTTAGATTGGCAAAAGTATTAAAAGCAATTTAATTAAATTCAACATCATCAAATTTTTAAAAGTCTTGGAAAAACCTTTGGATTCGGTTTGGGGATTTGGAGCTATTTAAAGAAAAATTAATTAAGTTATTAATTGGCCATTACATTCTATCTTATTCCTTCAACGTCCTCCTACTCTTAGACTAAAATACGAACCAAATTATCAGTAATAAAATCTCAGTACCAATTTTGAATTAAAAATTTTTGTTTGTTTTATTGTAAGTAATCTTATTTCCATAAGAAAATTTAATTTGAAAAATAATTTTATATTTTTAATATTTTTTTAATATCATTTCAATTTCATCTTTAATAAATAAAAATAATGGGTTAAAACACCAAATTTCATTATTTAAATTTGAATATTGACCAATAAGTCCGGCAATTTGGGAGAAAACTTACCCACAGCCAAATTTACTTGGTTTTGGTCGAAAATCAGTTTTCGGTCGGACTCTATAAAACACTATTTATTTTTTTAAAGTGTCAGTCTAATTTATTCAAAATTTCTAGCTGGTTTTTATTCCTCCCAATCAACCTGCGCCAGTCCGATCAAAGTCAATTCCTTCCGATTTTCAGCTATTCTCAACCCAGCCGGACCGGTTTCTTTCAAAATGCCGTCCCGTTTCATCCCCGCCGCCGGGCTCCTCCTCGTTTGGAACAGGTCTCCCTCCCAGAACAATTTTTGGTAAATTTATTTGTGGATTAAAGACTTTGTCGTCAAATTTTTTTATTACAATACCGTAATGCCAAAAAGAGAATGTGGTGTAATTTAATGAAATATTATCACCTGAATTTTTTCTTTTAATTCTATTTTATTGAGTTTTTCGTGATTTATGGTAAAGTATTAAATATTTTAATTTTTCATTTTTATTCATTACAAATCCTCCTTTGAAGGTTTTACACTGAATAAAAATTCTATAATATTAATCAAGTAATGGGATGTTTTAAATAAGTACGTGTTATTAGTACATATTTAACGGTTTGTTTTTGCTTACCGGACAGTAGTCCAAGAATCTTCTTAATCTGTACCTTTTATGATTGAACGAAAATTCATACATAAGTACGGAAATATATGTTTCACATATTATTAAAGCAGAGATTTTATTTTAAACGATTGTTTTTGAAACTATAATGAAAATATAGTGTAATATATTACAGATGAATACATATATTTCAACACAATTAAATGTTCACTTACGTGTACATAATAACTATGATATTGATAATGTGTCATAATTTTACTATTGTATCTATCTTTTTTAACTGCAGTGCCTACCTCTAATGTAAATTAGTTCTGTTATAAGGAGCGTCGCGGGACAATCTGTGCGTTTTTGTTTCAGCAGTTTAAAATAACATCAAAGTAATTTAAAATGTATAATTAATTATTAACAAATAAAGTAAAAATTTATATACTTTTATATTATCGGTATCATTACTTTTATTTTGGTAAAGAACATTGAAATAATCGTATTTTCGAATGTTGCGAGAATGTATGAGTGTTTTAATCCATCTTTTGCGTTCAATGCATTAAGCTATCTTATTGTAGGTGACACAAGTAACGAAACCATTGTTTCAGGCAATTTCAGATAAAGAGCAGTCTAATCATACAATTTGCATATCGCTAATTGTGTTGTGAAGAGGTAGATTTGGGATCTATACAAGTGTTCTCAGCATATACAAATACAGAATTTTGTAATTTTTGATGACGTTTTGAGTTTTTTTGTTGCAAAAACTCAAGTTTTAAACTATTATTAGGAAGCTTTTATCACGGGCATTGGCGTGATATCAGATTTAAAAAATCCGTAACGAATGACCCCCTCCTATCTTACCCGTACCTCGACCGAGCGTTCGCTTTACATTAATATTTATGTATTCTAAAATGCTTTGATATAAGTATCATAGATTATTTTCAAAATAGGATATAAATAATTTAAACGATAGTGACTTCTCATTTATTCAATAAAAGAAGTTAATAATTTCTTTTCGGACACTACGCTCAAAAATGTAACTTAAGTTAATATCAATATATAAATATTTATTATTGCATAAGTTGATGAATTAAAATTCCACGGAAGTCGTATAGTGCCACCGTAATTTTGGACTGAGTTCTCCGATTTTGTTCATTCTTTTTAAAATGATAGATCCTAATTTTTGATAATAATTGAATACATATTTAGAAATAAAAAAATACGGAACCAAAAATCACAACCTCGTGCGATTAAGTTACAAACGCTGCCGAAACCGTAAAAGACAGACATAAAATATTTTTTAGCTAATTGTACTTCTTAAATTGATTCACAAAAAAGTCCACGATAGCATATATCTATGTTTTAAGAATAACGTACAATAAGTATTTTAATGTACACTTTTTAAAAATTAAAAACAAACTTAAACGATGATCCATAAGCCGGCAGGACATTTTGATAACTTTTCACGTTGAGTCATGAGGTTTGGATTTCCAACTAGTGCCGCCTACCTGAAAAACTTAATTCTTAAAAAATCACCCTTTATGAAGCAAAATTTTCATTTATATATAAGTACAAGCAGTGGCCCGTGACTTCGTCTATATGGAAACATTTTGAAAAAAAAATCGAGTGAGTAATATCAGTTATCTTTTAAAGAAAGGTCCGACAAAATCTAGAGTCAATTTAGAGATAAGGCAGAACAAACAGACTTAGAAAAATTTTAAAAAAGGTTGTTTTGTTTTATGTATCGGTCAGTTGGTTTAACAGGCAAATTACAGTACCGACGCAGGAGGACTCAAAAAAACCGATTACTTAAAATAAATTTATTAATTATAAATTATAAAGTTAACTTATTCTAAATACAAGTGACTACTTTCGAGTGTGAAGAAGAAGTGAAGTCCATCCGTTCGCGTATGTTCTTATGTTTCTCCCCGTGCTGCAGAGTCAGCGTTCTTCCCTATTGCGATATTCGTCGGCGGGAAGGAATGCGATCGCTGTCTTACAGCGGTCGCGGATTCCATTGTGTCGTTATATGGAAAAGGATCGTCGTTCTACCTTTGCGACATTCGTCGGTGGGAAAGAATGCGATCGCTGTCTTCTGACGGGTCACGTGATTCCATAGTGTCGTTATATGGAAAAGAGTCGGCGTTTGGTGATTGCGACATTTTGTTGATGATGACATGCATGCGCTTGATGCGTGATGCTATGTCAGCGATTCCTACAGCCGTAGGATGTAACACCTCCCTTTTAAGAGCAGCGACTATTTCATCAATTTGAGAGAAATATCGCTGGTGGCTACTGCTTTTTGAGATAGCGAGCCTCTATTTTCCGGGCCTCAGGTTCAGTGTAGGCGCTGCTGCTCTTCATTCGACGATAGCATAGTCGACAGAGTATGTGAAGCCGATAATTTATTGTACCAATGCAAGCTATAAATCGGAATAGTGGTTGTGGTAGAGGTTGAAGTTTCTTGTATTTGAATGGGTTGTTGTGGCTGATCCTATCTTGAATTTCATGCGAAGCTTTTCAGATCTACCGATAAATTTCAATGGTGTTGAAACTTGTTCCTTTTCGGGCTCGATTGATACCTATTTATCTTCATCGGCTGTCCTTTAGGTTGTCGTTGGTGTTAGCGATGGTGAACTCGTTTGTACGCAGGATGCAATTGATGCGGGATGATAGCCAGGAACTTCCTGATAGAGACTGATCTCGTCTCGTTGGCATTAAGTTGTACTCGAGTGAGGTTCGTGAATACACACTCATGTGCGGTCATCTAGTTTCTCCATGGCTGGTCTAGTCAGACTGATGGTAGTTTTCTTGCAGACGTTGGTTGCGTGACCCGTGATGGTGTTGCAGATGCAATCGGTGATGACCTCAGTTGGTGGTTTAGTTCTTTCTCGCAGAGATACACGCATCTATCTTCGGACATTCTGCCTCCATGTACACATGAATATCATGATGATTGCAGGAAAGGAAAGGGAATAATAGCCTGATTAAACATTTGGAACAATCACTAATTTGTATAACGAGAATGTAATGATGAAACTATTGGGAATTTAAATACACAACGTTATACGATTCCCATTAGTATGGCGCTGGCTTTATAATGTTATAGTAGTCTCTAAAATTTAAATCTAATAGTTCCTCCTTAGAATATAAAGTCTTAAGCCTAAGTATTGTATTATTTATCATATTAAACTAAGCATAGAATGATGAGTGCGCGATTCACTACAAAATGCTAATGCGTTCTCTAACCTAGTTAATTCACTAATATACTATCAAATTATCGCTAATTATTGATAATGTTTGGGCAAATTTCGTAAACCTTAAAAGAAGTATGCTGCGTTTTTATTGGTGTCAAGTAATATGTGCATAGTTCTATTTATTGAATCTGATTCTTTGCGAGTTTTAGAAATAATTGAAGTGTGTTCGTCCATTAGTTCCCTGCTAAGACTAATGTGACGATTTTGCTCAGATACCATTTTATGTTGATTATCCTTTAAGATTTAAATAGCATTCTCGTACTTCATTGCGTCTGTATAGTCCAGGTTACCGGTAATGCTCTTAATTACGGAACCTAATCCGTTAATTAAACTTTTTAGAACGATTAGGCTCTAATGCCCTTAAACAGTATAAAGCTTTATCTAATTTAGTGTTTAGATGATCGATTTGAAATTCATATAAGCGCATATGTGTAATTATCTAGACGGTCTTTAACAGTTGTTGAGTTGAATTTTACTAGAGTTAATACTGTCTTCAATGTCCGTCAGTTGTATATAATGTAGAAAATATGATGAGTTAGTCGTAAGTCTCATCGGTCCTAATTTAAAGGGCAAGAGTTCAGGTCCGTCTTGTAGTGGTTCAAGTTTTATTTCCTACGAGCATGTACCAGACTCAGGAACAGCATCATACAATCCTGCTAACAATTTGGCTGTTTTGAGGACTCGTTTCAGTCTAGATTTTGCTACAGGACCTTTCTTTTTGATGTGTATATGTGAATAGAGTAGAGTCTGCTAATACTTTATCATGGAGTGTATCTAGGGGCTTATTTAGATCTGTTTGCACTAAGGGTTTCTAACAAATATCTGTTGCTCAGGTTGATATTCTATTTCTGATTCTTGAGGTTCTATTACAGTTCTCAATGAGGGCTTGTCTATTTGCAAAGATGTTTCATTAATAATGTCATAGAACTTTCTTCATATTTTCTCTGTGATTTTCTACGTATTGTTGAAGCAAGTGTGCAGTCATGTCAATGTCTGATTGGGTCTCGATGGGTCAGTATGTCCTTAGATAAGATCAGAGAGACTTGCATTTCGTAAAAGCTATGGATAGAACTGTTGTATGCAAGTACAGCGTAGGGCATTAAATTGATAACCGGCTCGAAAATACGAAGGTGCTCTAGTATTGTAGAATGGAAGCGTTCGATGTTACCATTCGCATTCGGAGTGTGCTAGAGTTTGATGGTGAGTGATTTTATGAGTTTTACAAAACTCTGAAAACATCTGGTTAGTAAATTCGGTGCCTGATCTGTAATAATAGTGAATGGTAAACCATGGTGCGTGCTAGAATATTAATAAAGCTTGTATGACACTAACTGCTGTCATCTCTAAGTAGTATGCTTGCGTATTTCGAAAAACATCGATAAATGTCACGTATTTTTCGTTTTGAGCTGTAAAACAGTCCATGTGCACTGTCTCGAAAGGGCCTTGTGGCAGGAGGCACTACATTAAATTTAAGGTCTGATCGAGTTCCTATCGTTGTTGGCCTGCCACAGATGGTACAATCATTGACAAACTTAGTAATCTGATCTATCATTTTCGGCTCAGTAATAGCTTTGCTGTTAACGCTAAGTAACATTCGTTAATACCGCGATGGTTTTGTTTTTCCTTCGTGGTAATGGCGAATGATGTCTTACTATCTTAGATAGTCTTTTCATTTTCCAGCTCCTTCTTAGCCAATATTAATTTCATAGATGAACTTTTAAACTTATCTTGTATAATGGGAATAACCCTGTACATAGCGAGAGGAGGATTAATCAAGAGAGCAGTTTGAATTTTCAGGATTAACATATACTTTGATTGCGTTAATGAGGATCTTCTTTCTAAATTAGAGTCGGATAACTGGACAGATGTACGTGTGTGAGTATCAAATGGTTTTGTCACGGTTGTACGTTTCTTTATGTCACCTACAATAGTCAGATACAATTGTCAGTTAAATTTATTCAGAGGTCAGTCAGTTATAGGGAACTTCCAGTATTGGATTTTCGTTTGCAGTATTGCTGTACGAAATTAGCCAGTTACTTATAGAGCTGGTTTTCACTTGGATTAACTATTACAGAGCTGACTTCCTCATTACAGATCTCGATTCGCGATAACCGTCGGCATTTGTGTTATTTTGCCTTTCTTATACACTACGAGAAGTCATACTCACTTAACTTTAAACGCCATCTTGTAAGCCGTGAGTTTGGCTCTTTCAAGTTCAACCACTGCAACGGCTTATGGTCTGTTACTATCTTAAATTTTCGACCAAAAGATAGGGGCGGAAGTATTTAGTTGCCCATACTATAGCTAACAGTTCCTTCTCTATTGTGCTGTAATTTGTTCACTCTCATTCAAAGTACGTAGGGCGTATGCTATCAGGTTTGTCTGACCCTATAGTCCCCTGAGAGAGAACTGCACCTATTGCAAAATTGGAGGCGTCTGTGGTTAAAAGCAAATCTTTATCAAAGTCAGGATACTTAGGATGGGATCGTTAGTAAGGAGCGTCTTGCACTTTTCGAAACAGTTGGTATAATTGGTATCAAATTGATTTTATTTCCCTTTTGAGACACTTGTGTCATGGGTTTTGTGATGCAGGCAAAATCCGGTATAAACTTGCGATAATAGCCTAACAGTCCCAGAAATTGTTTAATTTCTTTAGAGGTCTTAGGTAACGGATATTTTTGTATAGCAGGCAATTTTGTCTGGATTCGGTTTAATACCTTCATTACTTATGATATGTCCTAAGTACGCAGTTTCGAGTTTTAAGAATTCGGACTTATCTATTGAATTTTAAAGTTAGATTGCAGCAACCTCTGAAATACCTTTTCCAGGTTGACTATATGCTCTTGAAGGCTTGTACTAAAAAACAATAATGTCATCCAGGTACACAGAGACATATTACGTTTTGGAGGTCCCTAAGTACGTTGTCCATGACGCTGGAAGGTCGAAGGAGAATTTTTAGGCCCATAGGCATTCTTAGAAATTCGAAGTGGCCATGTTACTGACGTTGCGCAGTCTTTGAAATATCGGCTGGGTTCATTTCAACCTAGATAAAATCAGATGCCAAGTCCAGAGTTGTAAAGTACTGGCACTTCCTAACTTTCCAAGACGTCTGTGATATTAGGGATGGGGTATTTGTCGTCAACTGTTTTTCATTAAGTTTACGAAAGTCAACGACCAGACGCCACTTTTGCTTTCCTTTTGGGCACCACCAAATTGTGAGCTCCAGGCTCGAGCTCGGACGGTCTTATTATCCCTTGATCGAGCATTTTATTAATCTGACTTCTTCCTCGCGGTGAATATACGGGTATCTGTAACTCTTTGTATGAATCAAATTTCGTCAGTTGTTCTAATACTGTGTTTTATTCTGTTTGTGAAAGTTAATGACTCCTTCAATATAGATACGTCAGAATATTTAGAACATAAGCCTACCAAATGTAAGCTTTTCCTCATCATTTAGATGATCCATGCCTAATTGCGATATGACTGCATTTGCGCGTGGCGATAGTTGTTCGGTGCGAGTGCACTCAACATTGTACATAGTTGCCTAGTACTGTGATTCAAGGAAAATATGATGTCGTTTTAGATTGGGTTAACGACTTCAACTATACCGCGTGAATTACGAACCGTAGTGAAACATTCTGATATTACGCAATTGCATACAACTGCTCCTCTATCAAAACTTCACCGTCAGGTAACCGAAGTAATTTTGAACTCTCAGCTGGTACTATGTTTTCGTAAAGGTTTAAATTACAGGGAATTATAAATTTGTATAGGATTGCATGCTGATTTCGTAACTAAGTTAAGTTCTTTAAGATCTAATTTCGCTTCCCATTTAGTAAATAAATCCATTCCTATCAAACCGTCAAAAATGATCATGAAACTTATATACGAATAATTTTATCATATCTGAATCATTAAATTCGGAAAAGCATGGAAGGGTAATAGAATAATTATTCCTACTCAGTGGCGTGAACATTCAACTTCCAGAATGGGTCGTAGTTTAATTGAACGTTACCAAGTAAGATTTAACTGCTTCCGGGCTAATGAATGACTGAGTTAGCGCCTTATCTATTAATAAATTTAACGGGGGTTCAGAAGTTCGTATAAAAGGTAGTTATCTTTGCGTCTGAAGGTTTAGTTCTATCCTAATTTGCTTGATTTCGGTCCCTTCTGAAAATCCTGACAATCTAAATTGACTTTTTCCTCGAGTGTCTGGGCGTTACTATCGTTAGTCGCTTCGTAATTGTTGTCACAGTCACCAGGATAATCATGGATTATATTGTTCACTAATATTCGTCACTGTAATAAGGGTCGTAGTAATAGTCGTTATGGTCAGGGTAGTAGTAATGAGTTATCGTAAGTTGAACACTCATTTACATTAACGTCACGAGTTTTAAAATATTGAGAAGGCGGTGGATTACCTTGTTTCATGAATTCCATCCAGATAGTGGTAGGCGCTTTGTTTGGAAGTAGGCTAACGCCGCTCATCGGCACCGGTCCATTGGTTACGGGGCAGTGAATTTAAATACAGCGCTGCGCTGGTTATAACCAGGTGGCGGCGCAGCGAAAGCATTGCTGGTACGTGTGGGTCCACGTGGATGGTTTAAAGGTGCTTTAAGCTGGTTTGCATGCGACGAGGAATGGTTAACGTATTGCGGTCTAGAGGGACCGGGCATGTTAAAATTAATCGGCGAAGGGTGGTAGATTCAAATTATTACCATACGGCAAAATAAAATTACGGGCAGACTGATTTGGTGATTACAACTGATAAGCAGGTTTCCTTTCCAGTCATATGGTCATTTCTACTTTGCAAATAAATGTGTTAGTTTCCTCATGAACAAACTCGAGTGCTTTTTCGATGGTTTCTGCTTACGTACATCTAATGCGCGATCCTAGTGGATCCTTTAACCCGTAGAATAGGCTTGTAGTGTTGGTTTACGGTTACAGGTCACGCTTTGCGTCAATAGTAGTTGCAAGCTATCATGCAATGAGACATATGTCATGATGGTACTAAAAAGGCTTTGGCATCTTTCATAAAATTCCTGTGGTGTGCCAGAACCTTGCGTTAAAAGAGACAAATCGTTATAAAGTGCGGTTTCGTTTCTTTGATCAGCGAAAGTATTTATAAGAACATTACGAATGCCAGACCAATCCGTAGGTATACCATTGGTATTAATCAAACAGGGCAGCAGGTCCTGTTACTTTATTTAATATTCCATTAACAAGTGCCAAATTATTAATTTCGGATTCTCCCGCATACTATAAAACTAACTGGTCAAAAGGCCAATAAATCAGGGTAAGTACGTTCGGGTTTCCATCAAATTCAGGAAGTAAGCGGAGGAGCTTTAAGGATATTGTCGAAATCTGCCATGATCAATTAAATTACTATCTAATAATATACTACGTCTAGAATCTATATCTATCTGTCTTTTACTAACTAACCCTAGGTTTCTCAGTTTTCCTCAATCAGAAAAATCTTGAAATTGTTTTATAAAAAGGAAAAAAAAAATTACATATATAAGGGAAAATAGGCAACCACTGGAAAATTCAGCGTTACCACATGGGCATGGTCGATTTCAGTTGAGCGGTATCGAAGTTTGGATCTCCGGCGTGGTCACGTTGTTCAGGATTTTCTCGGTGCGACGTTGAAAGTCTATCGAAGCGCGGCGAGATGCGTTTTCGCGGTCTCGAATATTCGCGGTGCGACCAGAATCCTACCGACTGCGCCAATTACGAGTACCGACGCAGGAGGACTCAAAAACTCGATTTACTTAAAATAAATTTATTAATTATAAATTATAAAGTTAACTTATTCTAAATACAAGTGACTACTTTCGAGGTGTGAAGAAGTGAAGTCCATCCGTTCGCTATGTTCTTATGTTCTCCCCGTGCTGCAAGTCAGCGTTCTTCCCTATTGCGATATTCGTCGGTGGGAAGGAATGCGATCGCTGTCTTACAGCGATGTCAGCGGATTCCATTGTGTCGTTATATGGAAAAGGATCGTCGTTCTCCTATTGCGACATTCGTCGGTGGGAAAAGAATGCGATCGCTGTCTTCAGCAGGTCAGCGATTCCATAGTGTCGTTATATGGAAAGGGTCGGCGTTTGGTGAGTTGCGACATTTTGTGAATGATGACATGCATGCGCTTGATGCGTGATGCTATGTCAGCGGATTCCATACAGCCGTAGGATGTAACGGCACCTCAATTTTATTTTTTGTAGATTAAGCCCATTTTTATTTGATAAATTCAATGCAAGATTACTCTTACCTATTGATAAGGAAAGGAACCCTCTCACCATAGAAGCTCCAGCTAGCCCTCGAACCCGCCAGGTTTGGCGGTTAACTCCACCAACGTGAGTCATCCGTAAAAAATGTACATAGCTAGTATTGAGCCATGAAAAAGCCAAAACAGTAATATGCATAATTCTTAGACAACATACAATTTATATTGACAAGTAGAAATTGTGAATTATGAATACCGACGCAGGAGTAATCTAAAAAACGAAATAAAAACCTTTAAATAAATGTTGATTACAAATTATAAAGTTAACTTATTCTATAAACAAGTGACTTTCGAGGCGTGAAAAAGTGAGTCCATCCGTTCACGTATGTTCTGTCGCTGGGCCCCGTGCTGTAGTGTCGTTCTCCCTATTGTGACAGTCGTCGGTGGGAAAGCATGCGATCAGCGTGTCAGCGGATTCTATAGTACCGTTATATGTAACAGGAGTCAACGCTTGAGTCATTGCGACATTTATTGATGACGATACGATGCATACGCTTGGTGCGTGATGCCATGTCAGCGGACTACATAGTACCGTAGGAAGTAACACCTCCCCATTTAGAGCAGCGACTATTTCATCAATTTGAGAGGAAATGTCGCGGGTGGCTCTTTGAGATGCAGCCTCTAGCTTTTCCAGGCCTCAGGTTCGGTGTAGACGCTGCTGCTCTTCATTCGACGATAGCATAGCCGACAGAGTATGGCGAAGCCGATAACTGTTGCACCCAGTAGCCAGCTATAAAATGGAATAGTTTTGTGGTAGAGGGTTGAAATTTCTTGTATTTGAATGGGTTGTTGTAGTTTGATCCTATCTGGAATTTCATGAACCTTTTAGTTTACCAAGTTTATTCCTAATGGTGTTGAAACTTGTTCCATTTCGGCTCGATTGATACACTATTTATCTTCATCGGCTGTCCCTTTAGTTTGTCGTTGAGTGTTAGAGATGGTGAACTCAATTTAACGCAGGATGCAATGATGCGGGATGATAGTCGGAAACTTCCTGATAGAGAACCGATCTCGTCTCTGTGGCATAGTGGAAACTCGAGTGAGGTTCGTGACTACAACTGCATAATGGCGGTTGTCTAGTTTCTCCATAGCCGGTCTAGTAAGACTGATGGTAGTTTTCTTGCATGCTTGGTTGCGTGACCATTGATGATGTTATAGATACAATCCGGTGATGACCTCAGTTGGTGGTATAGTTCTTTCACGCAGAGATACCGCGTGTCTATCTTCGGGCATTCTGCCTCCATGTACACATGAATATCGCCAGAGATTGCAAGTAAAGGGAAAAGGGGAATAATAGCCTGATTAAACTTATTTTAACTTATGTGTAACAGATTGTAAGCGGTGAAACTATTGGAATTTAAATACAAACGCTATACGATTCCACTGAAGTGTGACGCTGGCTTTATAATGTTATAGTAGTCTCTAAAATTTAAATCTAATAGTTCCTCCTTAGAATATAAAGTCTTAAGCCTAAGTATTGTATTATTTATGATATTTAAACTAAGCATAGAATGATGAATGTGCGAGTCACCACAAAATGCTGACGCGTTCTCTAACCTAGTTAATTTACTTAATATACTATCAAAATTATCGCTAATTCGCTAATTATATATCGCTAATTATTGGCAATGTTTGGGCAAATTTCATTAAAAGTGAGTTTGCTGCGTTTTTTAGCGTCAAGTAAAATGTGACATAGTTTTATTTAATTTTATCTGATTCTTTGCGAGTTTTGAAATAATTGAAGTGTGTTCGTCCATTAGTTCCTGCTAAGACTAATGTGACGATTTTGCTCAGACACCATTTTATGTTTATTATCCTTTAAAATTTGAATAGCTTTCTCGTACTTTATTGCGTCTGTATAGTCTAGGTTACCAGTAGTGCTCTTAATTACGGAACCTAATCCATCAATAAAACCTCTTTGAGAACGATTAGGCTCTAATGCTTTAAACGGTATAAAGCTTTATCTAATTTAATGTTTAGGTGATCGATTTGAAATTCATATAGCGCATATGTGTAATTATTTAGACAGTCTTTAACTGTTTGGTTGGTTGAGTTTTTACTAAGTTAATATTGTCTTCAATGTCCGTCGTTGTATATAATGTAGAAAAAATATGAAGGTGGTTGTAACTCTCATCAGTTTCCAAATTTAAAAGGACCGAGTCCTAATCCTTCTTGTAATTGGTTCAAATTTTTTTCCTTGCATGTACCGAACTCAAAGTCCAACATCATTGGGAATCCCTGTACAATTATTTTGAAGGATTTTCAGTCCTGGATTTTCCGGGACTTTTTTCTTTTTTTGTTGTGTATATGGAATTGGTAAGTCTGCTAATACTTTTATCAATGGGTTTTATCAGGGGCTAATTTAGATCTGTTTCAGTTTCTTTCAAAAATCATTACTCAGGTTGTTCATTTTTTTTCTGATTCCGGGGTTTTTTGCGGTTCTCAATTAAAAATATAATTATTTCAAGGAATATCTAAAATTACCAACCTAACTACGTTAATCGAAATAATTAAAAATGATATGGAAACTTTTTTGGCGATTTCCAAACCAAGACAAAAAAACAATGTCAATTAAAAAAACTCATTTATTAAAAAAAATAAAAATTAAAAAATATAATATTCAAATGAATTGTGTTTTATTTAATTGCAAATTTACCAAATGTCTAAAACTTTTCTGAAATTTATTACTTCACCAATTCCTAATTCTAAACAAAACTGATGAATAAAATATAAACTTTAATCTACATAAAAGGTTAAATTAATCAAAATCAATTTATTAAAGGTCTTACCAATATGAAGGGCCCCTTTTTCCTTTTCCAAAATTTCCCTAAACCATTATTTAAATTTTCCCTCCTAAGTTTCCCTATGGAAGTCGAACAATTAGCTATGCACGAAATCAACTTCCTTTTTCCTTAATTTCCCAGCTTTGGTATTACCAAGGCCTTATCAATGATCGGTTGCAAATCCGCTTTTTGGTAAAGAAAAAAACCTAAATAAAGTTAAACATCCCAAAACCCTATTATAAAAAAAAAGTTTTAAAGTCGGTTTTGGTCTTCGAAATTTTGTCTTAAAAGTGTTTGACAATCACTTTTCCCAAAAGAAGGAGGAACTTTAATTCCGATTTGCTCCCTCCTAGTCTCGGTTTTCTTTTTAATTAATAGGTGTTAAATGCCTTTTTTTAATAATTTTGGAATGAGCAGTGTAATATACATTTTTAATTATCATCCTAAACCCGATAACCACTGCCGGACACAGTCCTCCCTAATACACCTTATCCATTGGGGTTTTGAACCATACCACGGTTAATTATTTGGGTCCGGTGGGTGGAAGAACTTTTAATGCCATTCGCATGGATCATCTTCTTTTATACAATTGGGGATCAAGGGCCCGACCCTGGGATACAACAATGAAACTTTATTTGGTCCGGATTCAAAGCCCCTCGGTGTTCTAAAACACCTAACTTACCAGCCAAACAGTTTTTTTAATTTTAATAGATATTTGGAAAGATGGCCCAAATTGCAACCTCTTGCGTTTAAATAACAAATCGGGCTCAACTTTGAGATAGAGATAAACTTTAATTATTAATCTTATATTTTGAAAGTTTTGTTTTGCAACATATGGGACATAGCACTTTAAGACCCAGGCATAACTTACCGAATATGGCCATATTTTCACCCTTAAACTTTTTAGCTCCCTTCAACAGAACCTCAATGGGGCGGTGTGAAAATAATCTTCCTTGCAGATTTTTGCATTTAAGCATTATCTTAACTTTTGATCAAACCTCACAGTAAAATTATTTTATAAATCCCTTAAAACTAATTAATTAACGTAAAAAATTTAACAAAGATCTTCTAAGGTGTAAAATAAAAAATTGCAATATAAAAAAAATATTAAAAAATAATTTTTGAGATTTCTCCAAAACCTAAATAATTTTCTTTCGTGTAAAGTCACAGACCATTTGTTTTGTATTACAATTTGCTTGGTAAATTTTGCCCATACCATAATTCTGGAAAAATTAATCATTATTTTTAATTATTTTCATTTAGAAAATAAATAATTTGAAAGATTAATGAATTCTTTATTTGTATATATATTGGGTTAAAAAATTTGCTAAAACCAAAATTTTTGGAAGTTTATTCCTTCTTTGTTCTCTTTCTTGGTAAATTCCTAAAGTTTGTTCTAACTTAATAACCCTTGAACATTTTCTAGACGTCAATTTTTCTTTTGGATTTTATAACATAACAATATACAAAATCGAACATATAACAAAAAAAAATAGCTTGGAATTAAACATTTTCCAGGGTTTTTCTTTCCCAACAAAAATTAAATTAAATAAACAATGAAAGAAAAATTTTCTTTGGTTGAATCTGCATTAACGATTTCTCTCAGTCTCCTGCTTTAAAGCTTTGTAAAAATAAATTTATAATGAGGCTGAAGTTGTATTTGGCCTTTTCCATTGCTCGTTTTGCTTTGGTTTATTTTTTCCAATTTATAATTTTTAAGGTATTATTAAAAGTATACCGGTTCAACCAAATTAATAATACTGACTCACAATATTTATTTAATAGAAGATTGTTTGCAATGTTTAATATGTTTATAAATGTGAAAATATTTGCGGAGGAAAGCAAATTATTGATTTTTAATCAATTTTCTTTCCGTTTGCCTAAATTTTCCTTTTAAAGGCACTTTGTCTTTAAATACAAAAGATGCTTCTAACACATAGTATAAAAATTCTCTTTTACTTGGGTAATGATTATGATACGTCTGAGAAATTTACTACCCGAAAGGTCCCTTGTGACACATAGACCATGAACCATGAACCTAGAAACTACCTCTGATGGGTGATCATTTAAGGCGTCAAGATGGTGATATTTTTCCCCAACGACCAGCTTATCTTAACTGCCCCTTCTCTCTATCCAATTCCATCTTTGGTTTACAAATCCCAGGGAAAATTTTAGCCTCTTTAATGCTAGTACAGATATCGTTTGTCGTTTCTTATTGCTTGATTACACTTGATTAATCAAGACAAGAGAATACCATAATATAAGTTTGTCAGGGTTTAAGAAACAAGCTAATATTACCAACGCAACTCCGCCTCTCGGCTCTTCTAAACAGCAGCGCTCTTCTCCTCACTTCATTTCATACATGGGTGATTCTGATTCCGCCGAGTCAATAACACAGAGTCTTTTAATAAAAATGTCTTAATTCCTGCGCACTCCTGGTAAAAGATCCTGCCGCAAGACTTTTTAAGAAGGATAGCCGAAGAAAGATATAGAAAGAGATATGACACCACAACTAACTTCCTCTTCTACCCACTGTTTGATACCATATTGTTACAGTAATTTCAATATATTTGTTGACGGTTATTTGCCAATTAAATCGTAAAACAAACTTTTATAACAATGTTTGTCTTCTTTGTAACTTAATTCCAGCCATAAATGTTTCAATTAAGTTAAACCATAAATCGTATTGATAATTTTTAGTATAATTAGACTCTACCCTTGTGGTTGATACAATTCTGCATATTAAAATTTAAAGGAATAAAACATGTGTCGTACTAAAATAAAATATCTGAACATAACTAATAAGCTATGAAATGAACACAGAGATAAAATTTTTGGGCACAGTATTTTGTTTAATCTTTTCACAAAATTCTTTTACAAAATACCTTTTTTATCAGCGTCGGTTTTCCCAACATTTCATTCAATATTTGTAAGCGTCATTTATAACCCTTTATAAAGAGAACATTTTCCTTGGGACCAGTCTTTACTGCTTTTGAACTTACATAAAGCTAAGTGCTTCTTAGAAAATAGTCAGCAAAATTGCGCATCTGCGAAATTTTATGTTGGAGTGATTAATAGCTTAAGTCGAACAAATATTAAAATATTGCCTACGGGAACTTAAATACGGAGGCAACGTGTAATTATAATATAACATTAATTATATGAAATGGTAATGAATAAAATTGAATAAAATTTTCTCTTTACCGCCCGATTCTTGGTGAAGAACGGCATTAACCATTGTACTAAATTCTGGTATTAATTTTTAATACTTAGCTAGTTTAAAATAATACGTACAGTAATTTATTACCTATGTTAAATAAAAAAGCTTATTTATCTTGATTAATTTTTAATCCACAGTGTTTAATCATAAAACTTTTGTAAAGAAATGTAAATGAACTGCAAGAAAGCACTTTCCAGAGTTTCAATACCTTCACTCATTAAGGTTTTCTCTTTGCTACAATAAGTTAAAATTTTATGCTATGATTAAATAATATGATTTTCAAGTAAAGGAAATTATTAACTTTGTTTTGTTTAATAATTATTTACTACGATACTTAGGAATAGGCCGAAAAAAGAAGTTGAGATAGTTTTATTTAATAAATTTATATATTTTTTTATCTATACACAACGAGGGAACTAAATGGCAATAAATTAGGTTGACAATGGATCAGTTGAGTATAAGTTAGACCTAATTGTTTATAGGAATAAAATGCAATAGCCTCAGATAATGACTTTGACGGAATATTTTTTTATAATAAACGAATTTCTCTTCGAATATAAGAAAGATATAATTTAAGAAGAATTAACAGTATTGTGTAGCAATGCAAAGAGAATAGACTACTGTTTTGATTGCTATATTAAAAACAAATAACAATTAAACTGCCTAATTCAATTGATTGCTGTAGGACGAAATTATAGATTATTTTATACAAGAAGTATCTATATCATGAGAAAAATGTCTTATTAGCCCCTTCTTTTACCCCTGTTGCGTTAATGTAAAATAATGTTTCGCCAGTTGACTCAAGCGTTGCAGCTTAAAAATGGACTTTTACGTTATGGTCTTTCATTTCATTAATGCTTTTTTTGACTAGGATTTTAAAAGTTATTGATACATTATTGTCTCATAACTTTGATTTCTGATGGATTTCAAAGCAGAAAATAAAAAAAATAATTAAAAAAATGTTGTTTGATTAAATTGAAAACGATGGCTAAAACTGAAAGGAAAGACTTATACAAAATTCTGTAAAAATTACATAAATACCATAATCTTAAAGCATTGGTGAAGTGTGTAAATAGTAACCTATATTAACTATTTAAAAACAAACAAATTAACGACACTATAGTATAAATAATATCATTGTACTTAAAAACGGATGCTCTAAAAACTACAGCAAGAGTGACCAAAAAGGTCTAAAAAAAACCTTGTTATTCGCCTATATTGTGATTAGTGGCTTCCTCATCATCCTGTGTTAGTCCACTGCTGGACATGGGCCCTCTAATGCATTTTCATTCAGGAGATTTGACTCGTGTACCACCACACACAGCACAGTGATCCATCCATAGGTCCATAGGGCTGAAATGTCGATGGTTGAATATGACGTCATTTATGCTACTAAAGGTAGACAAATAACCTTTGAACCCCAGGTATAAAAGAAATTACAACATAAAGGTACATTTCATTTGTACCAACCGAAGTGATAAAATTCAATAGTGCTAATTA
Organism: Lamproptera curius; assembly: GCA_029286875.1. Taxonomy (NCBI): domain Eukaryota; kingdom Metazoa; phylum Arthropoda; class Insecta; order Lepidoptera; family Papilionidae; genus Lamproptera; species Lamproptera curius. The sequence goes on from JAGSMT010000495.1 coordinate 26,383, forward strand.
GCGTTGTCTTTTCTAAAATTTCTATTGTTTGAAAGTGTTGTTTTCTCGAAGTTGATTGTTTGTAATACTTTGTGCCATGGATATTCAAATATAAGGTTTTTATGATATTTAATCCTATTGTGTCTACTTTACTGTGTCGTTATCTCTACAGCACCATCAAAAGAGACTTCCGATTTCTTTAGATTTTACCGGTGCCATATTTAATTAGACTTTTTACTTAGGAAGGAGAAGCCGCAGATGAACCATATTTGAAATAACTCTTGTTTGTTTAATTTAGAATCTGTAAATCTAGGTGTAAAAGTGCACGAGGATCGCTTTCGGTATAAAGACAAAGTCGATATAGGTAAATTTGATACCTTAGGATATTTTTACTAATTTAATTTTCTTTTAATTTAATTTCTTTTATACTGTAGGTTCGATCAAGTGTTATTTTACTCGATGCTCGTTGTGTTGTGTTCTGTTGCTTGGTTGTGTTGTCACAAGTAAAGAAAATGAGGCAGATAGATCTCGTAAAGTGTTTGACATATAAATCAATCAGCCGTATTTCGGTAGATTAATGTAATCGTTTTAGTTCTATACATCAAGTCGAACTTTGAATCCTCAAAAGCCTGTTTTGGATAATCTTCCGTATCTGAAAACGAATTTGTTTCGAAACATTCCGAGAAGCAACTAATATCGACCTTTTAAATAGACTTCTTCATTTTAATTCAGAACCACTTATTTCTAGCATAAGAAAGTTTTGTAAGAAGAATGTATTATAAAGAAGTATTGGTTAAATCTTGAACAATATTTCAATAAACAAACCTGTAAATGTTGAATGTTTTCTATTTCTAAAAATACGATGTTTAAAATTAATACAACTTCAGTTTCCTATTATGTAAATTTATATTTATATAATTAAAGCTACTTTAAAAAACTATTTTATCGTTATCTTCTATTTATTAGTATGGATTTATCCTTTTTTCTAATATACATCTGCCTTTTTAAAAATTGTATTTATTTTTTACTTGTTATTAAATTAGAACATCAAACCAATCATTCTTAGATAAAAAGTGAATATTTTATTTTAATCCAAACATACAACCACTATGACCTCCTTTCTTAGGAACATGGCTACGTGCGCTCGTCCAATGCAGCGGACTTTTCGTCTTTGTAAAACACCCAATTCTGCAGCACGACGCTCTGATCGAAGACTTTCAATTTGAATCGTCGTGGGATGGGTAACAGAAAAACTCGACGAAGCTTTGTGGCTGCCCAGCCAGCCTTTCTCCCAAATTTGTGTGTATATTCTACTTATATTATAATAGAAAATTAATGTAAGAATGATTATGTTTCCCACTTTTTCATCTTTTCTTCCTATTGCGAAGTAGTTCCACTGAAAGTACGTAGGTGTTATATTAATATCAGTTTTTACCGAATGGTGACTGTTTTTGACGGAAAGACATTACATATACATGTTTGTAAATCAACACAATACATATAACGTTCACCCACATGTAAAGTTTATATAGGGCAATACAATTTTTGCTCTGCCAATATGTTTGGCCATTTTCAACATCATCAGCCTGCGATAGTCCACTGCGGTACATAGGCCTCCCCTAATACATACCTATCCATGAGGGATTTTTCTTATTTGATTATGATCCATACCACAGGCTACAGGCAGAATAGTCTATGGAGAGGATTCGGACATTTTATTTACTGTTTAATAACTATTTCTTTTTTGTACCATTTTTTTAAAAGTTAATGATGTTTGATTTGTTTTGTCAAAATTAAACTTATTTCTACGTCTAGAAGAAAAACAAATTTATTGTATTTGTTGTGGTTTATATGTAATAAATAAAAACGGAAATAAATAAGCTCATATCAAACTTTACAGTACCTTTCGTGACCTTTTTCTAAAGTACTATTAAAACACTTTAGTCACTGAAAAGATAATTATTAAATTTTATTTAGCGAACTTTATGTGATTTGGGCCAGGATGATATTAGATCCTGGTCTCCGAAGACACACTACATTGTCACTCGCCTCGGAAATATTACGGTCGTAGCGTCCTTTACAATCAATAAGCGAGTGTAATACTTGTATACTGAAAAATATATTAGAATTTTAAAAATACCAAAGAAATAAAGACACAACTGGCCTTCAAAGTTGGCTCCATGTACTCCGGTCTCTGCTTCTATCAGGTGGTGGGTGATTTCATAAATTTCGCGCATACAAGAAAATAAGACGTTAGTTTCGAATAATAACTAAGGTAACTTGAAACTCAGATTAAAAAGTATTTCAATTGAAAATTAACTGATTTAGATTTAATTATTTTCAGCTATTTAAAAAAAATCCATGTTTCTTACCCTTTTCATTGCATAGGGGCAGACAGAATTCATTCAACAGATAGTATAATACTGAATTGAGATTAAAACAAACAGTAATAGAACTTGTTAAAATCTAGTTTGTAAAACAATATGCATAATAAATTTTGACTGCATTTGTAAACCGTCCAGTTTGAATATATAAATAAACGAAAATCCAGAGCATGTTCACTACGTAGTAAAATTTCTATGAATATTGCAGATGAGAAGGCACACGATGCATGACAATACTAGTTTACCATACAAATGTGACTTTCATGTATTCACTTTTCATAGCTTACAAAATCCACGGTGAATTCAAATTTTATGGATTACGTCCGTGTAAATAACTTTGTACAGAATACAAGAACATTTACATTTGTTATGTGAGTTTTCAAATGTATATTACAATTTTTATAGGAGTTTTTTAAAATGTATAATACTAAACAATTTTAGCTGAATTGTGTAAATAATAAAATAAAATAATGTCCTTACTATTATAATCTATAGCTAAAATTTTAATAGTAATGACCCTTAATTTTTAGTTGAATTATATGTAATATAAACATATAAGAGGAAAATAATGTACCTTGGGTTATTTTTATAATTATTAGAAGAAAATGGAGTGCATTATTTGACTTTCATCAATTTAATACTTTACACATATTTATGTTTCAAAACTTGTTTTACTTAATTTTTCTAAAAATTTCAAACAATGACTCATTTTTATATAAGCTTAATCAGTATTCTGTCCCTAGCGCTCCAATTTTCTCGTTTTGTAGTAGCTGTCATATTATATTACTTTTTTTTGACCGACTTCCAAAAATAAAACAATCATCCTGTAAATATTACTTACGTTTATCGACAAAGAGTGTTATTATTCAGAAAAACATACATAACATCTTCAGCCTGTGACATTGGCCTTCCATATACTACCCCATTCCATTGAGGGTTTATAAAATATGCAGAAATGTCGATTGAAATTAACACATTGCATATCCATGAATAGTCTATTTACTCTTCAAGTGGGGATTTTTCTTGTATAATACTCAGATTCGATAGGCTTATAACCTATGGATCAAGAAATTGGGGTTTTGTGAAACCAAAGTATTAGTCGATATTTTTACAGCAGTATTTATTTTACAGTTACAGATGCAGTTATTCACCACGTTTTTTTTTCTTTTAGAAACGGCGAATTCTTTTTAGAATTAACGGCAATAAATATAATATAAAACTAAATAACTAAGACTGTAAGAATCTCAAAGAGCTCAAATGCTACATTGTTCATATTAATTTAGTATAAACCAATTTATTTTATAAAATAATTAACATTATGTATAACACGCAATACTTAAACAAAATATGTATTACATCAAATATATATCCTAATTTATGCAAGTTTACTAAGGCGTACATGAAGTAATGCAGAAAATAGACTATAATTTACATACTACGCTGTTTTACATCAAAGCAAGTGCCTTTAACCCAAAAAGCATGTATCCAACACGAGTAAAGGATTAATAAATAAACCTGTTCTAATTTTTTTTTGACCTACATTTTACTTGTAACAAAAAGGATTTCCTTTTTTATTATAATATTTTTTGCTATTTAATACTTGTACTTCCTCTTGAAAAAATTGGAAGTGAAATTTAGGATATGATTTTATTGGACAAACCCAACCTAAAGATGTTTTTGACTTAAACTTTAACTGGTGCATACCTTTTGGTGTCCTCCCTACTTTATAACAGCGCTAATTATTCCAAAAATTGGTTTGGAAAGTTAAAAAAACAGCATAATAATATTGTTTACGAACAAAAAACACAACATCACCATTTCAAAACAAACCTAAACCTTGACCATAAAATCTTGATAACTTGCTTTTTTATTTTTTGCCCAAAGAAGATTATTTAGATGGGAAGAAGCCCCATTATAACTTGGAAAATGGTCTTGTGACGAAGAAAAAGAAAAGACGAAAGGCAGTCGAGCAGTCAGCCTAACTGATGGGAAAGTGGTCACCGGACCTTGGGACTTGGTTACCAACATCAACTTGTGTCAGTCGACTGGAGACATGGGCCTTCTTAATACGCCCACCTTCCGATTTTCGACTTTTTCATCCAGCCCACACCAGCCCACATTGCAATTTTGTCCCCATTTGCCTAGGGCGTCCTAGCCGCTGCCTTCCCGTGAAACGTATATCGTTTTGTCTCATTTACCTAGTACTATGGCTACGGTTCTATTTAAACCAGAAACGTAACGTTTTTTCACAACCGGCTTGCGGCAGAAATATCGCGGTGGACCTACCACCTAGTAAAAGAATCTATACATTTTTACATTTATTACAAAAGTTATTTCTAGCTTTGTGAATACTTATCAATGACTATGTTCAAAACATTTATAGGGAAAGTCCAAACTATACGTGCTTATTTTAAATTGCTTTGGCAATTTATGTTTTCTTTAACAATACGTCTTTTCTCTATGGTTATAAGTAAAAACAGTTAAATTCTTAGCTTCATATTTTTAACTTTCTGCGTATCTATTAAAGCAAGTTGATCGTGCGTTAATAGTTCCAATCACATTTACTCAGAATTTCTTGAAACCATATAGTATATTATTAAGGAGAACTTATACAAAAATACGTCGTAATAAAAGTATTCGTATTAGTTAGTTGGTTTATAGTAACCATTCTAATACAAGTGTGTATCATCCATCCATCCCGCCGTTCCTAGGCACCCCCCGGCCCCCGCCCCGCCTAACCATCCCAGCCTTCCCAGGTACGGCTCCCCGTAGGGAAACGCCCTTCGCCAATTTACCTCCACGAAAGGAGAAGTGGGTCGAGATTTGCTCGGCCCTGTCAAATAATATAAAATTTGAGGCCTCTGATAGCAATCATGGGATCAAAATTCAGTTAGTCACACCCGATGCGTTTCGGAAGGAGACTTCTTTTCCTCAGGGAAAAGGAGCACCAATATCATACATTCGCGCTCCCGGATGTTTATTAATGAACTTCGTTTGATCAATTAAAAAGATCTTTTTAATATAGTTAAAGAACTTTGCAAATAAAACAGTTTTATGCTAGTCATTAACTCTTTTGTGTGCTACCTAATTAAACTATTTTAAAAGAAGATTTGTTATTTCTAGTTGGGTCCCTTGGAAGATTATTGAAAAGTTTTATAAAACAGTACAAATTTTAGTAGAAAATCTGTAATCAAATAACTGTTTGAAATAGAATTAAGTAAAAAGTAACGAGTTTAAAATGAAATAGTCCTAATTCCTAATCGTTTATTTTGTAAAGATTATTTTTAAGTTTAATGTCAATATGTGTCATTAGAAATAGTTTCCCGCTCTTCGATTGACCTAGGACTAACTGGAACGATACCATGTTGGCTTCGTCTTCTGTATAGTAGTACAGTGCAAATACTCTGAGATCTGGTTTCGAGGGAAGCGTAGCCAGTATAAATCCAGTGTAAACTGTGTATTTACTGACTATTAAAAACAAATCACTTCTTTATTGGAATATTCTATCAGATTCCGTCTTTTTGGAAAAGAAAAAAAAAAGAGTTTTTTTTGTTGAAATAAACCAAAAAGTTCTTTTTTACTAGGTTTTTGCTTTTGATAAAGTCCACTTGCCATTGATTGTTTAACAGGAGGGAAGACGGTTTCTTCGGAACTCAAATTGTGTGAAACACTAAGCAGTTTTTTGACGCCTAATTAATAGGGTTAAAGACATATATTTACAGTTTGATCGATTTTGCAAACTTGCTGACGTGGAAGCTCCCTCACGCGCCTCCCCATAAAGCGCAGGACTACCCTTTAAGGTTAATGTCTTAACCTCCCCCATACTAATAACTTTCCGGCATTCCTAGGATCCTTATAAACCATCAATATTTAAAGAAAACAACCCAGCCCCTAGCGGCCTCTTTTTGGTTCCACCAATATTTTTGAACTCATTTCCCGTCAAAAAACCATAAGCGCCCAACGAATTACAAAAAACCCAAACCATACTTTAACAAATATTGTTGGGAGCCCTGGCTCTTCCAATTTTAAAAGTTTTTTAATTAAAAGCCCAAGACAACAGTAGATAATGAAGGTAATTTTTAGTTTATCTTGGTTAAATATTTGATATATATTTATAATTATGTCCATGCCTGACGATGATTTTTTTTTAACATTTTATTCGCCTCTTCCCCGGATAACGTTTTTAAAAAAAAAAATAGCACGGAAGGAGGAGGGGTCTCTTCCCGTCTCCATCGCCCTTTTCTACCACCTTTTTGCGAAGGAACCATCCCCATTCCACCATCACGTCCACAAGCCGCCTACAATTGGCAATCGGGGTTTCCCCAACACGCGCAATGAATCGCTGCTCCTCCATCCGGGCAAAATCACTGTGGCCCGAAGGATCCTCACATCGCAGTGGGAAACCTCGTGGCTCTCCCACCCCACCTTCACAGGTACCTTCCAAAGCGCCCCATATCCCCATACAAGAAAAAGGAGAACCCATGACTTCTTTAACCACTGGTCCACACAGGCTCCGCTTCTTGTTAAGGGCAAAAGTTGTTTCGTAGTCTTTCTATCCATCTATCTATAAGCATTTGGTTGGGTGCTCACCAAGTGCTCATTTATAAACGTTCTACGCCCTGTAGTGTAGTTCAGGTACTTATGTCTCTACAGCAAATTTGTACCTTGCTAGGCTCTGCCCCAGATCCCATCAACAGGCCACCAAAAGAAATCGATGATAACCCAATACCTGATCGCCATGACCCTTTGTGGTCTGCGCGAAAGCGTCTAGATATGGGCGTTCAGAGCATCAGCCCAGACAGGAGCTCCGTAGAGACCCATTAACCTTATAATTCTGGTATACAAACGAGGCACTGTGTCTCAGTTCCACCAATATTGAAAAATCCCCAACACACCTGCAGATTGAATGAGTCTGGGAGTCAAACGGCAAAGTAATTTTTAAAGTTCCATCGGCTATCGAGAACAAGGCCTGTAATGCATGGTCTTCTGATCCAATGGAAACGCCACCTACAACCAGATGGTTCTGTGGTGGTGCATTGCCCTTAAAAATATATGCCTCCAACTTTTCTATAGCAATCTAGTCCAAGTCGTTGAATCCTCTGAACGATGTGGCACACTAGCTGAGTGCAAGGACGCCTGGCTATGCGGTCCTTGCCGTGCTGTTAGAGCGTATCGTCCGCAAGCAAACCCCTCTACTCCCTCGAGGTTTTCCCTAGCCTAATCATACCCTATGTTCCACAGAAGTCCAAGAACCAACCCCTGAGGAACACCACGAGACACTATCCGTCGACACCAGCTTGCCTTTCTGGATATACCGCTTTATTGAAAGGATGCCCAATCTGTAATAGGGCGAGGTAACGCATGGTAGCGGAGAGCTTCAATTGTACAGCTCCATGGTAATGTGTTCATGCATTTTAATATCCAGGGACACCGCTACCACGACTAGACCCCTAATTACTGCCTGCTGTCAGTTCTTTTACTTGAAGTATGGCGTTCATTGTAGATCTATGTTTACGAAAACCATACTGATGCCCACTTAGATCTGGTACATTCTCCGTCATGTGTCTGATAAGCCCTTTAACCCATGGCGCTTTGGCTGCCAGAGCAAGGACAACAAGCCCTGGTATTCCGTCTGGTCCTGGACAACCTTTTCAGCTCTACTTGTAGTTCAGCTATTTTTTGCATCCTCCGATACTTTTAGTGTACTGTTACACTAGAAGTATCGGAGGTTGTGATAAGGTAGAGGATGTAGTACACGTCTTGATAGAATGTTCCAAAAACAAAAGACAAACTTTTATTCATATCAACACTTGATTTACGAGTTACTTAAATATATTTTCTGACGTTTCGACTTTTTCTGCATCTATGATCACGGGCAGACTAAGTTGGTATATGAAAAGTCGAAAATAATTAAGTAACGGAAAATTCGAATTAGTGGATCTGATATGTATAATAATGCGTAAATAAAAGAAATAATTATCACTTTATTAGTGTTTCTTTTAGCAATCCAAAGTAAATAAATTAGTGTTTCTTTTTCAAATCCAATGTAATAAATATTTGATGATGACTACATTGAATCAGGTGAAGATAGTTCAAGCTATCTTCACCTAAACTTCCAATGTAGTCATGTTTGGTGGCAGATAGTCGTCTTGCTCAGGGAACAGTTTCTCGAAACGCCATAGAAAATTGAGGCTGTAGAGTCTGTGTCAGTGGGGGCCGGACGAGTAAGATATAACCAGCTTGGGTCTGTATTAATCTTTTCAAGCATCTTTTACCACGCTTGTAATTAGCTCTACTTATCGCTCCTCAGAGCGCTTTTTCTTTGTATCTATAACTTGTAAAGATTAGCCTCTAGACTTCTTCACGATGAGCTATTCTTCGGCTTTAAAGGTAGCTGTCTGGTCATCGACACATGCTTGACGCAGTTGGGATAACTGGTCAGACCATAATAAACCTGTCGCCTAGCCTTAAATGGTCTGGCATCGGGGCATGGAAGCATCACAATGGTCTGTCATATTCATTGATCCGTTGTGATTACTCGTTCACTCTCCCAGAATTTTTCCGTATCATGAAGCCATGTACATGCAATATTGCTGTTTGAGCAGAAGTTTTTATAAAGCTTTTATATGCCCATTTATTTTATGTCTCGACGCAGATAAAACCGATTGATAATTTTAGAACAGGTAAAGAAGATGCTTCTAAAATATATATACTGGTGGTCTGATAAAGTTTCCACATTGCTGCACTTTTAAATATAGTTGTACAGCGTTGAATCTTTCGTTTCCATTTCTAGAGAGACCAGTTTCACAATGCACGAAGTCTTATTGCACCGGTTTTTTTTTCCATAATTTCTACACTTCCTGTTTTGCTCTTTATTTTCTTCTCCTCGCTCGGCATCCTTCAGAGCTTTTCAGTCAAGGCTAAACCAGTACATCGGCTAGTAAAAGGAGTGATGTTTTGCCTTGAAATTAAAGAAATTTTAGGGTAGATATGAATTCAGTATTGGCATCCCTCTTCTTCCTTGAGAACGTGTTAGTCTCGCCAATTTTGTGACTAGAATCACTATCTGATTTTGCACCCATACCATCCTCATCCCAAAGCAAATCAGAGTCCTAATATAAGAAGCCGAAGTCGTGGTTTCTATTCACGTGCAAAACGTTCGCCCACCCTGTATACAGTGGGCAGCTGAGGGAGAGCGTCAAGCAGGAGTTCTTGACACGCTTTCAGTGAAGAGTCTCCGGCAAGCGTGCACCCTCCCTGAGTATTATATTTTCATCCGCATTCATTTTGCGCTACTTTTTGTTTAGTGACGTACCATACGCAACTCGTTACCTTTTGTCGGGGTAAGGACCCAGGCGTGTCCTAAAAGACTCAAGGGCACGTCCTCCCTCCTGTTTAGGTTCACGCCGGTTTTCCTCCGGTACGCCTTATGGCAGGCTTTCCTATCCACCACCTGGGGACCCGATAGTAGATCAGCAACGCAACCCATCTATGTGCCACACTATGATTATTGAGAGAATGGCATTTTATGTAAGTGGACTTACAAAACTACCACCAATCAAATTTGACGGCCAGACTGTTCCTTTAGTAACGGGTTACACTACGGACTGTTGATCGACTCCACACCCAGTTAGAAACGTGACAAGTAGCATGAATTTCTATAGAGTTACAGGCATTCAGAGATCTTTCTATCGTCTCTAAAACAAGAAGAAGAACAAATTTTCCTAGAGAAAAAAGTAAACGCTCGAGTCCTTAGCTTTACTCTGATCGACTATGGTTTCGTTTGTACTTTGACCTAATGCAAATCAATTCATAAACTTGACATACTTTCAAATAACGTGCATTCTTTTGTATTTAATGAACGTAAATATGAATAATATATTGGTTGATTTCGAACGAATGATTGAAAGTATGACAGTTGACATTTGAACTTGACATGTGACATAACACTGAGCGCTGTGGAGGCGGCCAGTGAGGTTCGAGTTGTCGAGAAGCACGCGCCCACGTGTTTTGGTGGAATGTTTCATATCGAATACGATACTTTAATGTTACAAATCCGATTATATTAGTGTAACTTTGATTATTTCTATTGTAACTTAATGTAGATGAGTTTAATGAAACGTTAAACTATTAACCACGATATTTTCTTATTTTGAACATGTGTCTCTCGCCGACGTAGCCAGCACGCTCTAATGTGTGCCTTTATAAATATATAACGAGGCATCTGGTCCAATGGATTTTAGAAACAGTAACGCCAGCCCGGCTGACGTCACTTATTTTCGACAGGGTCACTCATCGGCAATAAAATGAAACTAATCAACTTAAATTAAATATAAGCTCTTTATAAAACAAATATATTAATACTTTAAGTTATAATAAGTAGGCACTTATCTAAGTTCTATACTAATAGAGAAATTAGAAGGTACTACAGAACAATTTGCCTCACAGCTCCTAACACAGTGTAATTTCAAAAATCCAGCTCTTTTCATGTCAAAGTTGTGGTGTTTTTCAAGTCATAACCATTCATATTAACTATTATTAATGGTTTCAATAAACATCTATTCTTGTTAATTTCACAGACAACTTCAAATAAATCTAAAAAGTAGATTATTTTATTACAGCGTTTAATCAATCAATCAATCATATCATGTTGCATCCAGTTATGTTTAAAGTTTTAGGTGAATTCATTTTTAATTCTTTAAATGAATTTGAAAATTATTTACAATGTATAAACATCCAATATTAAACACTTTTGATATCTCACGTTTTAACAGTGTTAGAGGGTAATCGCAAATAAACTAATATATTAATTTATCAAACTGTTTATATTTTTTTGTTTATAATATAAAACCAAGTCTTATTGTAATATAAGAACACCCACAAAATTTTTTATTACCTCTCTAAGGTTGCTTTAGACAACGCCTAAGGTATTAAGCCCGCCATTTATATTTAGAAGGTGCAAAAAGAAATTATTATACTTACAAGTCATTATGATGGTATAGTTTTCCAGGTCAACCAATTACTCAGAGGCCTCTTAATGCACGCCTTCTCCATCAGGAGATTTTGGACCGTATCCCACCATGCTGGTCCAATGCGAGTTAGTAAATGAACTGACTTTACATGCCCATCGGACGATGGATCATCTTACTTTTGAGACAATTGAGTTATTGGCAAAGATTTTCCGACCAACAGAAACAACGATAACACATTTGAACCTACGACCTTCGATTTAAAAGCAAGGGCCATTACCGCTAGACCCATAGAGTGGTTACAAGGTAGTACTTGCAATATCGTCTGTGAGGAAAAATTTCAACAAATTGTAGAAATAATGCCTTAAAGTGGTACGAGACATAAGGAAAAGACGATTGATGATCAAAAACAAAATTATAATTTTTATAATCCATGGTATCTGAATCTCATTTTATCATTAATTGACAACAAATTAAACAAAGGAACTTTGTGCTTTGTGTTTGAAAAAGCAGTCCGAAACAACAGGCTTTTAATCAACGAAAGGATAATTTTTATTTTGAATATGATAAATTTTTATTTAATTACAAATACATCCGCGTTTGTTTCAATTAGAAAAAAGGGTAGATAAAAAATAAAAAATTTTTTACCGCTATAACGTAAAAAATTATTTAAGGAAACAATCGGTTTTCCACGGGTTAAATAGCAAAACGCAATCTTATTTTCACTTTCATTTATCGGCCCAGTTAATCCACTTTAGACAAGGCCTCCCCTTTTTACCCCTTCTATTAGGGGTTTGGATTTGTGGTTAAAAATTTCACTAGGATATAATTTTTTGATTTTGGTAGAAATTATAACTAATTTTCAATTTATAGGGTTTTTTGAATGTTTTATTTATTATTATCTATTTTTTTCCTTTATACTAATATTATTTTTTAAATAAATTTTTAAGAAAAGGTTTAATTTTGATGGAAAATTTTAGAAATTTCAAAAATGCAGGGTTGTTGTTCAGAGTAAAAATTCCATTTAGTTTTATAAACATTTAATTTACATAAAAGATAAGAAACCAAATTAGGGAAGGAAAAACCGATAGGACCCCACACCAAATTTTGTTTGAGTTTTGAAAGGTTGTTTTTGGCCATCCTTAGGTTTAAAATCCTTAAAGATTGGAGACCCATCTGTTCCTTATAGGATAGAAAATTTACAAATATTCTAAAATTTAAAAGAATACTGTAAGTTTTTACATCTTTTCCCTAATAAATTTTTAAGTTCGTTTTCCATGTTTTAAACCCTCATTTTATTACAAAATTTTGGATAAACTTGGTGCAGGGCCTTAGCCTTAACTAAAAATCAACTAATATTTTCTAAAATGTATAATAATATCAATTATATATTTTAATAAATATTGTAGGTGCTTGAACTTATATTGAAATAAAAAAAGCTCTTGTACTATTTTTAAGGAAGCCAAAATTACTAATAGGCTAAACTCCAACTAAAATTTATTGCTTTCCAGATTGATTTTTGTAAATCTAATTTAATTTTTACCATGTTGTAAGAAAGAAGGTAAAGTTTTACACACTTTTTAGAAAAATAACGTGCATGGACGCATGGGCATGGAAATTTTTATTTTATAGTCTGCAAAAAATACTAAAACTAGTATTTATTATAATTTTTTAATACTATTGTAAAACTATCCAAATATTAAGGAAATTTAACATTTATAAAGGTTATTTAAAAGAAAAATTTACAAGCGCCAAACATAATTACAATTTACAACAAACCACGAAAATTTCAAATGCGGAAAATTGTGAAAAAAAAGAGAACCCTTAGAAAAAAAAAATGAATAAGCATACAAAAATAGTATTCAGTAATATAAATTTATTAAGGTTCAGACAACGCAATTATCATTTGGAATAAAAGTTGCCACAACTTCAAAAACCTATGAAAGGGACCCCTAAAATTAAATTTAATGATATTTTATAACCAAATTTTAAATATCCGTTTATTTTTAATATTTTTATCAATAACTTAGAGGGTGGACAAAATTACTATATAATTTTTTCAATTTTGAACAATTAATCTAACAAAAGGAAAGACCACCCCTGAGGTTGCCGGGGGTCGGATAGCGCTGGACGGGCAGCATACAACCCACAACAGATATTAGAACACCAACAAAACTCCACCCATCTTCCCAGCTGGTTTGGGCCGGGGGCGCAGGGGCCTTCAAACGGTACCCCACGGTGATACGTCGGTATTGAAAAGAAAAACAACGCATTGCGAGCGCCTTAGGGCGAAAAGGAAGGGGCGGTTTGCCTCCGGGTAAGGATGGGCTGGGATTTTTGGGCCTTCATTATCTCAAAGCAAATTTTTTTTCAACGGAAAGGGACGACAGTCGGGGCCACCTGATGGAAATACCGGCCCTGCTTGGCAATAAAGGTTCACCAACGCGCGCCTACCGTGAGACATAGGAGTTAAGTCTCGTTTCCAGAAATACGGTTCAAACCGGAACACAGAGGCACACCTAACCGTTTCACGGTAAAAAGGACCGCGGTGTACCAAACCCAGGTTCCCAAAACGGGACCACCACCGGTAATCTGGGAATCGAGTTCGGCATCATCCGTTGGGTAGATAATATGAACCGAAAGCGCAACTAACTGAAAATTGAGCGGATATTTCCCAATTTTTTATGTTCCAATTCCAGTAGTCGTAGATCTTTTTACAAAGGACCGTTTGGGGTTGTTGATCACGGTGCCATTTCTGCCCGCAAATCAATAGGGTCCGAACTCTCCACCTTCCGGGTTTGAAATGAACTAGCACGTAATCATTTAATTAGTTTATGAAAGGTCGGGCGGTCAGCGGAGTTGCGGCAACTCACGCTGCGTTTTGTATCAGGGGGGCACTTGGTCTGCTCGTTATTGCCTCAGGGTGATAAATTTTTTGATAAGGGTGGACAGGCCCCTTGATTAAAATTTTGAATATAAAACATATGAGCAATTGCAGTTTCATTGTCATAACACAAGATTAAATCCCTCACCAAGACGCTTTTTAAACAGCTGTTAATCGTTAAATGGATGTTATATTCCTTTGGTATCGGGTTTATATATACTTTTGAGAATTTTGATTTTTATTTAAGACTGTTTTGCCCAAAACACCTTAAAAACTTATCATCATCTCATTTAAAATATTATATAATAAGAATTTTAAGTGCTTTTTATCTCTTTATCAATAAAATTGAAAAAACTTAAAACAACTTTACTATATGTGGGACAACTTTAACTTTTTTTGAACGACGGTCGTTAACGGGTAATAAAATTGTTAGATGGATCGTTCCCAAAATTGATTTTGCAATTCATTAAAGGTAACAAAAAACTGTTATGTAAAAACAACCAAATTGCTCAGTATAAAGAGGCATAATAAAATAGCTACGTTATAAAATAAAAGAAAATTATATTTTTATAAAAATTAAACCAGATTACAAAATTAAATGATATAAATAAAATCCAAGTTACAAATAAAAATAAATAAAGTTTTTTTACTTCATTTTGTTTTCATGCTTATGTTATCGGATAAAACCAATCGCTAAATAGGGTCCGCTTTAATACTAATTTGAATAGTTTGAAACGTTTGCATAGTCTCATTTTACATCAAATGCATTTAATGTCCGCTTTACTGTTGTGATCCAATTTTGATTAATTTTTAATAAAGAGTACTAGCAGCAATGTTACGAGCTTTACAGAAAACTCTCATATGGTCAATATTTTAAAATTAAATGACTGTTGTTGTTTTATGTCCAAAATCTAGTTACTCTCCAAGCATGTCAGCGCCTATATTCTAAGAATCCAGACGCTGAGTGGACAGTTGATGATAAGCCCATCCGCTTCCAGAGGGCTTGTTGTTTAGACTCTAGGAGCGTTAATTATTAAGTTAGTCTTAGGATATCTTTGGAATAAACGTTCCACCTTTGAACGATTATCCTTTTTTAAAAGACCCTCCGCTCCCTCAACACCTGGACTGGCGCAGCCGGTGGATTCGCGTCGCGAAAGTCTAAAATCAGATCCGCGTCGTACGTTTCTGCGTTTAAGGAAATCCAGAACCAAACAAATTCGTCAAGGAGCATCCGAGCACGCCTAAGATTCACCGAGGGACATGAGCGTCTGTGAGTAGACCCAAATCGCTATTTCCAGTCTAAGCCTTTTCACTAGTTATAAGTATCTAGAAAATTCTGAGCACTGTTTCCAAAAATTGAATGTGTTTGTGGTTTCTTTTAAACATAGTATAAAGATAGTGTGATATTTGAAGAAAATTGTTGATTATAAGATAAAAGTGTTAGAATTAGATAAAATGGAGAATAAGCCCAGATCCCTAGGACTTTGTTAGTCATCCCCAAATTGACGGTGACGAGCAATTATTAAATTTTTATAAGAAAGTGGAATATGTAATAAGTTGCTGCAGAATCGATAATAATCCACACCAGGATTTGATGTGTTTCACGTTATAACATCTAAGCTTATAGGGCAGAGCGCCGCGCTTGTTAGCAACGGCAAGATTTAGAATTAGGCCTCTATTAAAGGGAGCCTTAGAAACATTTTGGTGACCCAGTTCTGAAGAATGTATTGGATAGAATTAGAGTTTTGAAAATGAATAGTGGCGAATCTTACCTAGATTTTTGTAACCGTATCCAACATGTTAAAAGCACATAATTGCCAAAGTTAACTTAACGCAGGATGTGAATCTTCGACAAAGTAAAGTCACTATATACGACAATATGTCATTAAACGTTTTTCTTTATAACTTGCCAGAGGATTTACTGCATTGTGCCCAAAGGTGCTAGCTCACTTGAAAATGCCTTGAGCATCGTGCTCGAGGAAGCAAACTTACACCAGTATAACGCTAAGAATAAGATGTTAAGATCTTCGATACCGCCTAAAGTGATGGAGTCAGAATCTTTTCGCCGACAAACCTCAAGGTTTTAAATTTGGAAAAAATGCCCCTGTGACTTTACCCAGAACAAATTTAAATTTGGCATACCTTTTAACAAGCCAATTAAGCCTACAACCCCAACCAGTGGGACACAAGCCGCTAGTTCAACAACAGTTCGGCTATCGCCCAGCATCTCACAGGGCCAACAACAACGTTATCGCCCACCTTCACCCAGGGCCAACAACAACTGGTTATCGCCCACCTTTCACCCAGGGCCAGCAACAGTTCGGCTACCGCCCACCTTTCGCCCAGGGCCAACAGCAGTTAGGCTATCGCCCACAATTCCAGGCCAACCATTTGGTTCGTCCACCGCAGAGATAGCCCCGCAGATGTCCACGGATGTTAGCATGCGTACAGCCCTATGGAAACCCTCAGGGACTTAGAATAAATGAACCAATAACTTAAACGAACCCAACATGGACAACGCTACTCTTAGGGTGAGAACTGAGCTAGAGTAACTACTACGACCTAGAACTGACTGACAATGGTGAAGCGTATGAATCGACTAGATAGACAGGATCCCCAGGACAAGATGTCCAGAATGTGGAAATTTTCAGCAAGTTTCCTGCAAACCCCAAGTAATAAAAGAATCCATAGTAGCCAAACTTGCCGCATAGTTATACCAGAAATTAACCCAAATTCATGATAGACACAGGTAGTTCACGTTCATTTATCAGTCCTAAAAAGGCTAATGAATATTTGTTGATTCTAAATACTATGAACCGTTTGAAGTTATTAGTACTCACGGTCTAGTCGACATGACGAGTCCTTTGTCATACCATTGTTCCGACTTTAACACCCCTGACTTATAAATTTTACGTTATGACGTAGACAGCTTTATGACGGACTTATCGGCAGCAACTTCCGAAACAGTTGAATGCTAAAATTGATATGAAAACGAAGTGCTCTATACACAATCGTCTGCTTACCATTATTTTCAACCCTAAGAATGACGTAATTAAATAGCCCCGTTGTGAACAAAGAGTTAGGTTGCCTATTGACCTCGTAATGGAGATGCATATTAAATTACAAATTGCTTCATGAAGGTGCGGATGCCTACCGCTTTGGTCAGATGTGAGAACGGATACCAAAACTATAATCCAAAATACTTTAGACACGAAATGATTTAACAGTCAGCCCTTTTTAAAGTATCTAAATACAATAGCACAATGTAAAGTTAAAAATTAAACAACCGAACCGATTTGGAAGTTGATTCCATTAACTGAGAATTTAACAAAGCTTCGTTTAGACCATAGAACGCTGAAGAACGAGACTTATACAAAAACCTTTGTCTCGAATATAAGGACATATTTTATTCCGAGAAGTTACCTTTAACTTTACTAACGAAGTCAAACACCATATTCGTACTCGAACGAAGACCCTATTTATACGTCCTACAGACAACCCAAGTTATTAATGATGAAATTAAAAACAAGTTGACAAAATGTTAGAAAGTAAATTATTCAAAATCTTTCTCCCCTGAGTGCACCGCACTTAGTACCTAAGAAGTCCGATGTTAGTAATGAAAAGAAATACCGACTTGTTATCGACACCGAAAGTTGAACGAAATTACAACCGACGACAGACCCTTGCCAAATATAACTGAACTATTTGACAAATTAGGACGGCCTTTTTTCGACTTTGACTCGCCAGGGTATCACCAAATTGAAGTCGCTGAAGAGGATAGACAAAACCGCGTTCAGGCACAAACTCAGACATTGAATTTTCTCGAATGCCCTTTGGACTTAAAACCGCACCTGCAACATTTCAGCGGACTATTGACAACATATTACGCGGCTTCAAAGGAATTCACTGCCTTGTGTATCTAGATGACATAATTATTTATTCAGCTTTGGTGAACATTTAGCAAAATTACGAACATTTTTGACAGACTTAGAAGACCAACCTGAAAGTACAACTTGACAATCGAATTCCTCAGAAAAGTTCTGTAATTGGACATAACAACGAGGACGGCTTGAAACCTAATAACGACAAAATTAAAGCCATATTAGATTACCCCTGCCTGTACAACGACGGAAATCAAAAGCTTTTAGGTCTGATTGTTACTATCGTAAATTCATAAAAGATTTTG
Source organism: Lamproptera curius (assembly GCA_029286875.1). Taxonomy (NCBI): domain Eukaryota; kingdom Metazoa; phylum Arthropoda; class Insecta; order Lepidoptera; family Papilionidae; genus Lamproptera; species Lamproptera curius. The sequence goes on from JAGSMT010000495.1 coordinate 44,785, forward strand.
CAAAATTACTCAACTGATGACAGCTCGACTGAAACAGAAGCGGTCATGCCTGTCACTGATGCCCAATATATAGAACCTTCCAAAAGTGTAAAGAGTTACCGTTAACGCCCCATATTACAATACCCAGACTGACAAAACTTACGTATTAACAACTGACGCTTCAGAATATGCTCGGAGCAATCCTGTCCGAGGACCCATTGGTAGTGACAACCAGTCGCATATGCCAGAGAACCCTTAACGGACGCTGAAACCGTACAAGCGTAACGGAAAAGGAACTACTAGCCATTATCTGGGCAGTTACATTTCCGCCCCCTACCTTTATGGTAAGAAATTTATCATCGTAACTGACCATAAGCCCCTAGCCGGCTTAACTCTTTAAAAGAAACTAACGTAGATTAACACGTTGGCGCTTACGTTTATCCAATATGATTTCGAAATTGTTCATAAAAAGGGAAGCAATTGTAACGCAGATGCGCTCCACGGATTAGGACTAACCATTAGGCAAAAGATGAGAATATGTCAACGGATGCTAATGTTGATACGGACGAGAATAGAAATAAGGAAATAAAACAGCTAATAAGGATAAGGCAATTAAATAAAGATCAAGAGAGAGTTTTGATAAACCAGACCCACCTATATCCTTATTATCGGACGATGAAGACACAATAGTTATTTCAGATTCAGATACCCCGTAAGACGTGGTTCCATATTCCATACCGTGTCCATCAGTTCGACTTTAACTGCTTCTGAAAAATCTTCTAGTATTGAAAGACGCATTCAGGCAGGGATACTGAATCAAGGGTATCCCTAATATTGAAGAGGCTATTGACACTAGCCCAAACCAAATTTTAGTTTATTTCTGGTCTGTGGATAGATTAACAGTAAAGGATTTGTCACAGAAAGACAAAGGATCCTAGGCACTTTACCTTTAAATCGAATTGATCTTGAAACAGTTTCTAAAAGAATACATTAAAAATAATACTAAATTATATTTACTTTGAAGATAAACAGCATAGGAAACAGTTTAATGAAATGGTAATATTTATTTAAGAAAGAACAGTTCAATTTGTTGAATGTCTAAAAGAGTAGTTTTCAGGATAACGAGAGGAACAATAAGAAATAATTAGTGAATACCATACGGGTAAGACATGCCATCGTGGCATCAGGGAAACTTCAGCTCACATTGCTGACTTACTTTGGCATAAATGGAACAGTCAATTTCAAGTTTATAAATTCTGTGAGGTTTGCAAGGATGAACAGATCGGAAACCTTCAAACCAGAATTGCATAACTCACACTCAATCAAAGCGCTAGAGGAAATTTTCATCGATGTTTTCTATCGACGGGCGCACTATTTGACAGCCATCGATGCCTTCAGCAAAGTTGGCCAAGCGTTCGAGATCCCAACCGGCCCAGAGATAGTCAGAGCCCTTATTAAGTATTTCTCCTTTTATGGTGTTCCCTGCAGAATTAGTGCAGATCCGGTTCTGAATTTATAACGCCCTTTTAAAGGAATTATTAGTTTTATACAAAATAGGATCACACATTGGAACCCCATTAATCCAAATTCAATGGGTCCTATAGAGAGATTCATAGCACCATTATCGAAATTTATAGAATAGCAAAAGTATGACAGAAGCACCGATGCTTCCTCTGTAATGACGTATGCCATTATGGCCTATAACCACTCTATACATTCAACAACGGGTTTGACCCCTTTGAAGTTTTACTAGGCCATACGGACTGAGGAACGCATTTGGCTAGACTTTGAGAAGCAAAACATGCAAGCTAGTTAGGGAACATGCAAAGAGAACTAAGTTTCTTATCAACATTTGTCAGAAAGGCCATTAAACAAGGAAAAATAATTCAAAAACGAGGCGGAGAAACCGAGTTTAGAATTGACCCGGTGACGTAATATTTGCAAAAGAAGTAAAAAAAGGAGTAGTAAAGACAAACCCGCTATCGAAAGGCCGGTAGTTACTGATGAAATTGTAAGAAACGTAGTTCCCAAAACGCGAAGAAACGCGATACTAAAGTTCCATAAAATATAAAAGCCCTTCAAGGCACCTCTCGTGCTTCCAACAGCCAAGATGAGCAACTGCGGCCCTTCCAACTTCAGGCACTTAATAAAATCCTGGAATCCTGCCCGTGAAGAATGGTGTCGCAGAATCAGTAACACAAATGGATCCTTGTAAGGGTATTAGACGACCTTATGGGAAGATTTAAGTTTAATGTTCAACGTCCTTTAGAGTTAAATAAGTTAGTAGAGAATAAGTTTGATAGAATAATGTTACAGATAAGTTTATAGATATAAGAAGCCAAGTTGAGTATATACAAAATATGACTGTTAATAAATTCAGTCAGATCATTCCGACCGCTCGAGGTCAAAACGGAGTCTAATCAACCCGGTTAGGGTTCACTTATTAAATGATAACCGGAAATCTAGATAACGACGATGCCACTAGATTTGACAAATTGATCAGTGAAATTGGGTCTCAAAATCTAATAATAGAAAGTTAACGGTGGTCACGAGATGGTACAACTTTGACCAACTCTACACGTTACTAAATAATAATCTTATTTTCTTAATAGTAAAGTTAATGAGGTGACAAACATGGAAAATTTGAGAACCCAGTTCATTAATGCTACAATTTACTTATTCACAACTTTCAGACATTGTACTCAGTTGATGAAATAGAAATAGTTTATCTTTTTAGTGTAGAATTTTCATCAGTCTATTATAGAGACGGATAAGTTGTTATACCAACTTTATAAAATTAGTAGAATAGGAAAAATTAGTTTTACTCCTAGTTTAGAAAACTTAATTAAGATAGAGCAGTCCATAACTTTGAAAGCTACTTAAAAGGAACAAAATCCTTACCTTTGAAACTCTGATTGAGAAAGATACTTATATCTATACAAATTAGTTCCTATATTATTATCCCGTGATTCCACTGTTGCAATTGCCCAAATACCCAATCTCCTGGCTAAAGGTTGAAGATCAGACTGCTCACCACCCGTGTCAAGAAATCGACGAGTCCAGCTTCCTCTGCAATTGATGATGGAGCTTTGGCATACCCATGACTCCTGCATCACTGACTTGATGACGTACGCCGGAGAACGTGACGTCATGCACACAGATTCCCATCACCATTGAAAATGTCCGTGTTCAAGCATCATATCCAACAGATGGATTCTTATAGAATATGGAGCTACTTACGAGAACGTGTATCAACGAAATTTTCCGTCAAGAGATTAAAGGTACTTACATACCCTATAGACGACCCTCGAAGTAAGAGTTCAAAACGTCGTTCTGAAAATTCGTCAGATATCTACAGAAAATATAACATATTCCTAAGTTACCGATTGTAAATTCTACCTCAATCTTCACACCTGAAGGACGAAGACGAAACCTGTCAACCTGGAAGGGTTGACCTGATGACCTCAGATCCTGTCAGTGGCTTTGAAGAAAAGTTTTAGTGAATCGAAGTTAGTGAAAGTGAAAGGGCAATATTGAAGTGCGTAGAATAAGGTATGGACTCTCATAATCTATGTTCTGATCATTGTATTACTGTTTTGTATTGTATAAGAAATGTTATAATAAGATAGTACGCAGGGAGATGTTCGAAGCTCTCCTGAAAAAGGAAAACTTCGCACCTAAGGAGGGAGGAGCGTCTGCCAACGCCGTGTCAGCGCTCTATATTCTAAGAATCGACGCTGAGTGGACAGTTGAATGATAAGCCCATCCGCTTCACGGAGGTCTTGTTTAGACTTAGAGCTGAATTAATATTAAGTTGTCTTAGGATACTTGTACGGGAATAAACGTTCCACTTTGAACGATTATCCTTTTAAAAGACCCTCCGGCTCCTCAACACTTGACTATCTTAATAAATGTAATTTATTTTCTACTGGTGAGATGATAAGGGAAGAAAACGTTGAAACACAAACACACAGCAATTTATTTAACACATGGAATTAAATGAATAAAATAATCTCACCTTGTTTATGAATAATTTGGTATGGTTTGCTGTATGCTATTATTTATACAATAAAGTAAAAGTAGAAAACAATCAATAGAACGTTGACATCTAACTTAGCAAACAACCATGGACACCTCTAATTTGATCTTCAATTCCATTGTTTATATCTATTATTTATATATATCATATATATCTATTATTATATATATCTATTACATATATCTATTATCTATATACATAAACTTACCACGGAATCATGAGTCCAACACAAAACTCCTATTGTCAAGTAAAACCTACAAGATATATTATCAATCACTCACTATATGTTTCTTAACACATGTCACATTTGATATAACCACAAACTATTTGCATAACAAAGGCAATTTATGCCACCCATTTCACTAAATCTGCTGTATATGCAATAAATACCAACTCAAATTGCGTCTGTATTGTATTTGATACAAGCCTTTATTTAATAATTAAATTAAAAACTGCTTACAGTCTGGTTTACTGTAAAAGCGTCACTAAAACAAAAGAATCGTATGTTACTGTTGATTCTGCAATGACACTTGTTTAAAAAAAATATATATTTGTTATTTCATGAACTGCTTCCGTGCCCTAGCGGTATAGGCCCTTTGCTTTATAAACCGGAGGGTTCGAACCCCGTGGGCATACAACTTTGTGTTATCGTTGTTTTCTGGTTGGTTAGGACAATTTGGGCCGGTCACCCAATTGTATGAAAAGTAAGATGATCCATGCGTCGGTCGGTCGGTCTACCCACCAACCCCCATTGAACCAGCGTGGGAGTGCGTGCATTAGGGGAGGCTTATGTCCAGCAGTAAACTAGCACAGGCTGATGATGATGAAGACTTACTTCTAGACAGCCTTGACGGCATCAGCACATAGCAAGAGAGACAACTATTAAAAATAATGCTAAACGTATTTAAATTTAAAATGTTTAAATTCAGTTTTCTAATACTTTTGTGTTTACTTTTGTGAACTTCTAAGACCCTGTCTAGACAGGAATAAGTAGTTACCTTTTACTTTTTGTAATCAATTTCTTACTATCTATTTTACCACAAATTATTACTGAGTTGACTTTTATTCCATACAGTGCAAACAAAATGATAACACTATAGCATCATTTCTTCATCTGATCTTCATACCTCAATCCTAAATAAATAAATATCCCATAGGACTGCAAATATAAATTTTTATAAGAGGTAATTATAATTAGAAAGAAGATATAAATATAATGTACTGAGTTATTTCCGATCTAGAATGATTATTAACATTGTTTTTAGTTGGAAATCATATTAGTTAATAGAGAATTATTGATAGTTTTGTGAATCAAAACTAAAATTTACCGAACACCAAAGTTTCACTTGACAAAAATCAGATCCTGAAAATCCGCTGAAAGACGGAACTAACGTCATTTATTGGAACCATGTTACAAAATACTAATTCAACTGAAAGATTTTTCGATCTTGCCGCAATATTGGCTTTTGATACACTGCAATACAAAACATCGCAATTGTACGAGAAAAGTAACTATCATATATAAAATTTACTACTAAGAGTACAATACAGCCAGACTGCATTTAAGTGTTTAGTTTATATAATGTAAATTGAAAAATATTAATTAAACACTGGAGTGGGTGAAACTACTTTTTACATGCCCATCTGACGATGGATCATCACTTTTCATACAATTGGGTGATCGACCCAAATTGCCTTAACAGGAAACAACAATGAAAATTTGGTTTCAAGGAACACGCCTTGCGAACGCCGGGGAGGGCAGACCACGCATCCTAAGTCCTACAGGACCCATTGGTCTTCTGCCAGTCCCGGAAAGATCTTGGAGAAAAATCCTCTGCGACGTATCGGGTGGCGGCGTACCAGCCACCAGTATAAAGCAATACGGCTTTATGCCGCAAAGATCTACCGAGGACACCGTCTTGATCTAGTGAAGATGTCAGAGACGTGGTCGAAAAGGCTAACTGTCTGATATCACTGGACAAGAGGCGCTTGAAATGCCTGGTGGCCGGCCAGATGCTGGCTGCAGGAGACCAAATCCTTGTGTACTGGGGCGACTTGTAGATGGCTATCTTCAAGATAGAAAAGTTCGAGCAGGTTTGCTGGGAGAATGGGAAAGGACCACCACGAAAGGATGCGTGCAGGGTCAATCGGCGGTAACTGGAACCCGCTCCAAACCCCTTCTGCTAGAGCTTGGAAGAGGATTTCCACAGGCTTTCGCGGAGACATTGTTCTGTGATTTCCGGGGGATCGGGCGGTAGAGGTCAGAAAGAGGAAACGCGGTCCTTACGTGTACCAGAACTGGGGTGAGGAAATAAACTAAAATTTTGCCCACGAAGACCAAGGCAATGCTCTTACAAGGAAGCTAAAGTACGACACCGCGGTTCTGCGCATGGGCGGGAGTACATCGCATGGTCCAAGAGCTGAAGGTTCTGGCCTTCCATTAGGTATCTAGCTAACTTTTTAATGACACATTAAAATGTCTGTTGAAGGTCCAGAACATTTACAAGCAAATAATAAGAACTGCCAAGATTCACTGGGGCCTGAACTGGAGACACCAGGCAATCTACACCGCTGTTGTGAGCCGGTCATCTTTAGCGGGCGAGGCTTGGACCTGGGAACCCCTGGGATAATAAGGTCCCCGGGCGGCGGCACCAAATAGGGCAACGGGCTTCGTGCATTATTGGCATACAGGACGGTCTTGAACCGGTTTTGCTCGAGGATACTTCCCTTCGCTAGAATACTCCCAGGATTCGGGGGCCACCCCTTTACAGGGTGAAGAGGGGCCGTTCCCAGCGAGTGATTGGAGACCGGGTTGATCGCCCGGGCCCAACCCGTTACCAACCGAGGGCGACGGTAGGGTTATTCGTCTGCGGGGGTGAAAGAAGTCTCCCAAGAAAGCTCCACCACCAAAATCTTCAGGATGAAAGCAAAATTAGTAAAAAGTTGGAGGGCATTGTCCATTTGGGACCAGAAAAAAGAACAAAAATTTAAATGGGACTTCAAACGTTACCAGGCTTAACTACTGGCCCTCCGTAGAGCCAAGGGTGGCATTTAAAGATCCTGCACGGGCTACAAATATATAGTGACTGAGGTCGCCCAGAGACACTACGGTTGGATTTCGGCTGGCCGGAGAGGCAGGAGGATGCTAAACGAGAAATTGGGGCCCCGCCTCTCGGATTCAGGCACATGGGGTGGATAACGAAAGGACGTACCTTTTAGCGAAAGAGGCCGCCACAGAATGAAGAGACGACCGGACACGACAAATTCCCGGTTTAATTGCGAGGATTCTTCGGGAGTCCATTGATGAATGGCCGGGGCACCGGGCCAACAGCCTGACCACCAAGCCTTCTTCCCGAATGGACGATGCACCGTACTATTAGGATTTAGAACTCAGTCCACAGCCAGGCACGAAGGGCGGGGCTTTGGGAGTTATTCCCAAATGGGGAAACCGGAAAGGATGATCCAAGAGTTCCCTTTCACGAGAAAACCTTGACAAGTTATTATAAACACAACACAGCCTTACAAAATTTTGTAAAAATTTGTAGCACAAAAAGAAAAAAAAAGGTTTATTGAAAATTTTATATATGTTTTAATATAAGTGATTAAAAAGTAGTAATTTGTAAAACTAAGAAAAATGTAATTGTTAAATGTAAGAAAATGTTTTGAAAATAAGAAACTAATGAAAGTTTAATAAGATAGATGTAAAATAGTAAATAAGAAATTGTAAGAAAATGAAAAAATAAGAAAAATACGAAAAGTTGTCCTAGGACGGAGTGTAGTGTAGTAAAAGTGCAAAAATTGTAAGACCGTGAAATAAAAAAGAAGAAATGAAAAGGAAGTTTAAGAACGGCAAAAATATTAAGTGTAAATAGTAATAAGGAATAAAGAACAAAAGAACCTGTACAGCACAACGCAAAGAGCTAAAAAGTACAAAAGAATATGTACAAATGACGAAAAGAGCAAAACAGGTCCCTGATCCACCGGTCGGGGTAACAGAAACCCGCCCAACCACTAGACACGGAGGCCCAAAAAAGTTAACCTAAACACAACCAAATTTAAAAAATAGAATCTGATGAATCTTAGCTATGTTTGTAGTGGAAGAATGCAAAAGATCATACCATGACTTAGGAAATCAATTTAATTAAAATTAAAACTTTTGCAAATTCGGATAAAAACAGTTTGGTGTTACAAGATTAATGAAGAAAAGTACAAAGAGGGCCAGTAATAATCACTTTTTGCCACTTTCACATATTAAAAAAAAAAAATGGCCTCAAACACTGCCCATTTAATGTTCCCTTTACATTATAATGTTTTAGGCCACATTATTTTTTAGATTCTTTAAATTACCATTGATGTACCAAAAACGTAAAGAATGCAAAAATATTCAAAGAAAAGGAAAAACACCGCATTTTTTATACGATAAACGTCAATTTAATAAATATAAAACTTCCCAACCATTGAAAAAAAGAAAATATCCGAGTTCCAAAGTTGCCCGGCACTAAAACCAAAATTAATTATAATAAGAACCAACCATTAAAAAGAAATAGATCAACAAATATGGAAGATTATCTTCTTGTTAAATCGCATTTTACTCCATCCTAGCCATGAGTCCTTAAAGCAACCAAGTAAATCAAAATCCAAAATGTGGTTCAACCATAACACCTGATTTGTATATCTTCCCTGGTGAGCTATTAACAACCTCCAAAAGTATTTAAAAATGAAAGGAAACAACCAAAAATGATTTAAGAATTTGAATTTCTTCAAGGAAAATAGAAAATTGGAACTAATTTTAAAATATGTCTAATATGTTTTGATTTTGCCTTTCCTTTTATTTTTGTAACATGACGTAAATTATTTGTTTATTTTTAAACGTGTGTAAATTAAAAAAGTTTATTATTATTTTTTTTCAAAGTTGTTTCTTTTTAAAAACAAAATTATAAAAATAAAATATTACATATATACAGATTATAAAATTAAATATATACTAAACATAAAATATAAAAAACATATTTATAAATACATCCAAGCCAGACGGAAGCCCTCGGCAGGGGTGACCAAACGGTCGAGGGCTAGGTCGAAAGAGAGAGAAACCGGCGGACAATGCAAGCTATGTCCAGAAGCACCACTTTCTGCATTTGAGCTAGAAGTGGTCCGTCACGGAGTCCGAGCCGCCTCAGGTGTTGTTAGAGGCTCACTGGGATTACCCGTTTGCAGAATCGACTATGGGATAATTATCATCTACCCACATTCAGTCACCTCGTGAGCCAAATTCAGATATTTTATTTTCTTTTCTGTTTCGGATTTCACGAGGTTCTCGTTAAATGGGATCGTGATGTCAACCAAAAATACCCTTGACAGTGCCCGGTCATCAGGCGGATATCAGGCTTTTTGGCCAGTATTGTCCTGTCCGTGATGATAGACCGGTCCCAATAGAGCCTGGCGCGCTCATTTTCGAGCACGGCATCCAGCGAGTACTTGTAATATCGCGATCTCCGATCCACGAGACCGTATTTCAGAGCGAGCTCCTGATGGAGTATCCTGGCTACTATGTTGTGCCTGTTCAAATATTCAGTGTAAGAAAAGCCGAATAACCGGAATAACACCCAGGGTCTCCCAGGAGGCGACAGGCTCGAAACGTCTGTGGTGCCATCATTAAGGATGTATCCCTGTATTTTTAGTCTTAATAACCTGATCTCATGTGCACAGGCAAAACCTTGGTTTCTCCGAAGAGATTACCAAACGTAGCCAGTTAACTAAGGCAGTAGCGTCTATAGGGGCTCGTGAAGAGCTTTGTAGAATCGCCCGTGTAGCTCTTTCTCTTTCCATACAGTCTCACGATCAAATGCTTAGCACTACTGGTCTTGCCATTGCTCGTTGGCTAAGGATAGTAGTGAAGTCGCTGTATCACTTTCAATGACGCCTGCGTAGAATGCATCATCCAACTTCCTTAGGAAGTACTTCAGAGCTGCACACTTATACGGTTATGCAAGCAAGGGCGCTTAATAAGCCCCCACCATGCATTCGTGGTAGTACAATCTCATCACTGACGATCTCGGTGGTGCATCCTGTGCGACGTCAAAGTGGTGCGGACATTTCGTCAGGGCGTCTAGCTTGGTTTGGGACCACATAGAATGCCGAAATTAAAACGAGGACGGCTCTTGACCGTTATGCTGTGTATTTTTTTGCATGCAAAGATATTGAGCACTTTTTGACCATACGTTGTTTCCGGCCTCGTCGATACTTATATTTTTGTGACACCCAGGTACCAGTATGTTTACACTTGGGAGAAGTCCTTATGTTTACTTAGTGTAAAATGGACACCGTTGGTGTGGATGACCCTACCTCTTTCAACATGGAGAATCGCAAACGTATCCGTTCCCAACTCTATTCTAATTGAATTGCTAAAATCACAAGTAATCTTTAACTATTCATTTTCTTTTTTTACGTCATGGATAAAATTAATTAAATTGAAATTCAAATATTTTTATTCCAAATAGAAATTTACAATTCACACCGTCTGACGACACTGCAGCTAGAAGTGAAGTGAGTTCTGTGGATTCTGACATAAATGCAAACACGGATGCCACTGCTATCTCTCAAGCAGCGGTGCAGTTCGTGCCGAGCCTTTGCACAGTACGGACTTCTCTCGTATTCTTCTTCTAAGCGTATTCTAAGTTGAAGTCAAACGGTAGGCGTGACAGTGCTGCCGTTGAGCGCAAGTGCCAGTGCAATTAGTGCTGTGTATCATCCACAAACTTTGACGTCAAAGCCGGTCGACAGTTGCTATTAGATATGTGTTAATGTAGTAGTGCTCGCAGGCGGTTTCAGTACTTAAATAAAACACACCGCAACACAAAAAGCCCACGTGGCATTGCAAAATTAAGTTGTCTTGCTGCATTGGTGGCAGCTAGGTACTCACCTAGCGCTCCTAGCGCTACCTTTGTTTTATAACACACCTCCCACACGTGGAGGCCAAAGGTATTCACCATGCCGGTGGGTAACGTCCCAATGGCAAATTGGGGAAGCCTTAGACCCAATCAAATTTAGTGCGTTTTTCCGCAAATGAGACCCTGAAAAATAGGCCTCAATCTAAACCGCGTATTCCGGTCTTTAGGTGACCGTCTAAAGACCGGAAATAAGAGTCCGCCATCCGTGGCAAGTTAGCCGGGCCTAAAAAGCCGCCTACGCCGTCGCCTTCAGTGACACCCTCCCGGTGGCCTAGGCCCTCGCCTATGGAGCTCGAACCCACGACCGTGGCCGCGCCTGGATACCGCTCGGCGATGGGAACTCGGAGCTCACCACCGTCCGTTCTCGGAAGAAGGCCAAAAAACGCCCCGCTAAAGCGACTCTGTGAGTCGCGTTAATTCCGCCGCTTCGTCCCAAACGCGCACCGGCTAAAACCTGCCCGCCGAGCCCAAAGCCACCCCGAAAATTCGGAGGTTTTCCCCGAACGTAAGGTCAGGCACCCAGTCAAGGGTCTCTGAAGCCGTGTCCTTACTTCAGCTGGCGAAGCAAGATTTCGAATTTGATCGCCAACCGCGTATGGGTCCGGGTCAACGTAAGGACCTCGGATGTTTTCCGCGACAACGCAATACCTACGCGAAAATAAAATCCCTTATACCTTCGCTCTGCCGGAGGATCGCCTTCTCCGCGTAGTCATTTGGAAGTTCCTAAGGAACTCCGAACAAGACAAGTCAACCGGACCTCTTAATGGTCGAATTAGATCTTTCCCCCAAGGCCAAAATTAATTTTCAACATTCGTTCAATTTGTCAAAATAACACACCCCGGAAACAGGTTTGATTGCGCAGTGTCCCTGCCAGAAATTCGGGCACACAACGTAATTGCTTTGCGTGCGCGTTTAATGAGTGTTGCGCCATCATAGCACTCCGGTGCCCAAGACCAAAAATTCCATCGAGCCGCCCGCGTACGAAAATTGCAGTACGTGGACACCCGGCCAACTATGAGGGTTGCTCTAAGCACCGAAAAAACAACCGCGGCCATCAGCCGCTCGTTCCTGAATTCCGGCCCAAAACCAAAGTTTTGTTCCTGCACCTGCACCGGCTGTAAGTGGTGGGTGGTTCAAGTTGACCTAAGAGAATAGTATAGATTGAATGTACATTTTGTAGATCTTAAAGTATGGTAACGGCGACGAACTACGACGAGACTTAGGTCACCGAAGGCGTGTAACTGCTTTATTTTTAAGTCGTCTATAGCTTTTGAAATAAAAAATCATTTATTTTTTAATCAACCGATTTAAGAATAAATTTGAGCTTAATACTGTAACAATGTTATAGTCTGACGCTCCATGACTTTTAAACTTATTAAAAAGTAACCATAACATTTTTTATTCTACTCTTCATGTTTGGAATTTGATTTGAAAAAGATATAGTATTTTATGTCTTTTATTACATCCCTACCGCTTACATAATAATAAGGTATAATTTATATTTTATTTTTGATGAAATGGAAAGTAATAAGCAGCAAATATTTGCTTACTTGCGCCTGAGTAATTAACTTTATAAAGAGTTTATATACTAAATAATAAGCTGAGTTTTGTTTCGTAATCTCACGAAATGTGGTCAGAACTACTAATGTACCGTTTAAGTTACAAATCATCAAAATTTATTTTACAGGAATAGTTACGTAAATGACATCGACATTGTTTTAATTACGATAGTCGACAACCACCCGTGAAGTGAATATCTTATTCTATGAGTGAAACCATTACGTAATTTTTAACAATCACATCATGGCGCACAGATATTTTATCACGCAGAAAATTTATATTCACACTTTGTCCTGCCTGCAAAATTTAGCAGCTCCTTTCTACACCTGGTTTCTGAAATAAACCGAAGTTTCATAAATGAGTTACTTATATATCATATTTTATGTATTTATGTGAGTATTTTTATATTTTAAAGTAGAATGTGGTTTTCAACTCTTTTTAATTTTAAACACTTCTTTTGTTAAAATTAAAAGAACAATTTATAAATTATATCAAATATTATGAAGTAATTTCTAAAGTATTTTTCTATTTATTTCATTTATTTTTATTAAGAAGGCAGACAAGCAGTATCGTATCAGGGTAAAAGGGTAATAGCTGTCTTTCCACATTACTATGGGGCCATCACAATGATAAATAAAAAGAAGGATTCTCTGAATAATATATATAAATTGACAAGCGTTCCGTCTCTATGCTTTAAGTTTTAATATAAGTACTACGAGATAATTATTCTACTAATTGTTTAAAACGATAAATTAATATTTTTCAGAATAATATATTTAACATTTAAAAATAAAATAAAAATAAAATATTTTTGAGGTAAAAGCATCTGATATTGCCCTGACTGACTAGAAAACAATGGTAAAAGTACTTTGAAACAGGTCCAATTTTTAATAGTATTTTATATTTAAATAAAAGAAAAAGTAAAACTCAAATCTTTATTCAATATAGAAGCGTTGCACTTTCTTATTATTTGTAAAATATACAACACTGGGACTTCTAATAGTCATATATTGTCCAAATTTTATTTTAAATTATTTTGGGCACGCGTTAAAAAGAAAAAAAATACGATTTTATCCTATTAAGTGACGGAGAAATAAATTAAATAAATGAAAAAACGTTTGAAATGTATAAACATACACACGTAACATATTTCAAATATTCCGTCGCGTTAACTATTTCCTTAAAATCGTATTTTCCCTTATATTGAAATAAAGCAATGTATTTGTGTTCCCCTTTGCCAAATTCGAATACTACTATTGGCACGTTTCAGTGGTTTCCGACAAAAGTTATATCAATTTTCTCTGTAAACTTTCTTTAGAATCATAAATCGATGGTTTTCCTGTGTAAAGCAAAGTTTTATGTAGGAAGAATAAAAGTTATTAAATCGATAGAATAAATTTGTAACAGAAAAACAAAATAATAAAATAAGGCAATTGCGGCGTAAGAGCTTTTAAAGTTTGTGTTCTTTGTCGAAGTCGATGAAATGGGAACCATTAGTAGTACAATGTAAGATGCTAGACTCTATTGACCGCGACTCCATTGAGATTTAGATTTTACGCTGATTATTTATTTTTAACATCACCATCTACGGTGTCTTACCGAAATAAAAAATATTTACTACTTTCTAATAATTTCATTAGCAATACTAGTTTTATATAAAATAATTTATTAAAGTTTATGAACCTTACTAAACCTATTAAGTTTTTTTGATTATCAAAAGTCACAAAATATATGAATGAGTTGCTTTCGTAACAAAATAATCCAATAATAGAGAAGTTCGTTGTGCTGGGTAACCTCACCGATGGCCTATTATTGCAGTCGTTATATCTGTTATAAATATTATAAGCAATAAGTCATCTTCTACATTTATTATTCGATATATTATCATCAGTCCAGAAGTATTACAAATTTGAATCAGTCTTATGTTAGCTGTCACTCACATGATGCAATCTGGTTCTCATTTTGTTTTGATCCATAAAAAATACAGTTTTGTTTAGGCAAACACTACAAGTGATTAACTTAGTATTTAAAAATTAAAATATAAACTGAGACTAATATCTGTTAATATAAACTTTTTAAAACAAGGAAGTAACGTAGAATACAAACTTAAACATCAGAAATTAATCTCAAATAACAAATAATAGTTTGGCACTGTAAGATAATGAATATAATAAATAAAACTATACAGTTTTAAATTTCCTATTGCAACTCCACTTTACTTATTTACGCAATTAATTAGTAAATCTTAGTAAAAAATATACATTATTCGTTTATCCCTGATTATGTACAATAATTTGCAAAAATACTTTTTTTTATAAATTCATGCTGTTATAGTTCTTATGTTTCTCAATCTTTCAAATAGCATTATCTTGATTAAACTGGTCGCCGCTTCTTAAAAAGCTTTGGGGATTTAACGTCTATCATCCCGCAGCTTTAGCTCGGAATATCTTTAAAGCTGTATTTAGGGAACTCTATGTCTGCTGGTTTATTTGGGTCCTAGTCAATTTTATGACGATTTTTAGTGAAACCTTCAGTTTATCATCAGCGATAAACATCCCATAAAAGAAATGCTTATGCTTATATATCTACTTGCCACCCGAGACATGTGAAATGCGTCTCCCTTAGCCAAGGTATTGTTTGCATACTAATTTATTTTGTATGCGTGGCACTACTGATATCTTTCCTAGTTGACCCTTTCCTTCCCTGTCCTCTTTAAAGGTCTTCAAAAAATAATATATTATTCTCGTATGTTTTACAAGAAAACATACGAAAATGAAAATTAGAAAAACGTAAGCAATAATTGCTCCCTGCTTATATAACTACTCTAACCAAATGATCTGGTAAAAGATTTTTGTGTTAGACAATCAAAATCTATTTCTTCAGCATCGATTTAGAACTATTTTCCAATATGACAATTAAAAGTTGCGGTGTTGTACCAAGAAAAATTATAAAGTAAAACTTAGAACGTTTATGTTTAATCAGAAACGTTAATAACTGTCCTTACTGAACTTGTGAATACATAAATTTTTATTGATGGTTAATTGATTACTTATTATAATGAATTGTTACGTCGGTTTCACTAGTCAATAATCAATGATACATGCACCTTTGGGTATTATTTAACCGTGATTATGCACTGATAACCTACTGGGCTATCATTCACGCTGTAGTTAACATCAGAGGATGCCAATAATTGTCAGTTTCCCCGCACTTAGTCGCGCAAATGTGGTTATCGCCCTTCATTCACATCTGATACCAGCCTTGCGGTGTGCAGTATTATCGCGTATAAACCTTGCTATTAGTCAAACTACATTTTAAGTGCTACGTTAAATTTATTTCAAACTACCTGTAGCCCGTGACTTTGTCCGCATGGTTATATGTAAATAAAATCTGTAAGAATTTTTTAAGTATCTAATTAATCCGTTACATTGATTTATCTTTAAGAGAAATTCCGTCAATTTATGACTTGCCTTTCCAGAATTAGCCTAAACAAACAGCCATAGCAAAAAAAATTACCAGTTATAAGTTATAAATGACAATATTCGTATAAAAACGGTTATGTTAATATTACAAAGGAAACCAATTTAATTTATTCTTAGATGAAATAAAGAATATTTTTTGACAGATAAACAAGCACATAGTATTAAACACGGTATTCACTTTTTATTTTAGTTCAAATTCAATGTTTGTGTAATTAATAAGTATTGTGTCTTGGGTGTCCCTTAAACTTAAGGTTTCACAATTTCATGTCTTTAAAACGAGATATATATTAGTAAAACATATCCAAGTTGCAGGGGTTTGTTAATTGCCTTAATTAAAAGAATTTTGTGAATTTAAGAAATTTGTTTTAATTAACCTTTGACCTTTGTGGAACGAAACCCTTTTTGGGTGACCACAGACTTTATTTCTACTTCATGGAGCGTATTTGCTTGGCGTTGAATGAATGGATAGGTAGGAAGGTTAAGATAGAATAGGAATATGGTGGTTACGTAGGGAATATATTGAGAATAATCCTATTATATTATCAACCCCATTTTTTTAATTAATATTATAAATGCAAAAGTTTGTAAGGACGGATGATTTTACCTTTCTTAAAAAAACTTGGTTTAATGAAACTTTTAGAATATTAAATTTATGGTATTTTATTTAAAATACAATATTGAAAATCGTCTATACAAAAAGAAATCTGCTTTTGGTGAAGTACTCCAGCAGGAACCCTATTAATCTGGGGGTTCTATTGTTAGCTTATAAATATGTAATGTTTAATAATATTATTACTAATAACAATCACGACGTAAGTAAAATCCAGGGAAATGTATAATTCTTTGATTTTGCAATTAACTAAAAATAAATGTAAAGAACTGGATGGACTTCTTCATTTTGGTCTAAGGACATCTGGTTTGCCGAAATGGATATGTTAAGCTGTAATTCTGCCTGCGGACAAAATATAAAAAAGGTCCCGGAAATGACACGAAAAGTTCACTGTTCGTAAAATTTGCTTGCCTTTTTTGGTGCGGCCAACTCTTCGGCCAATGATAGACAGTTATTTGAAAATCATACACGTGTACAAATAGTACAAAGACAAAACGTAAACGTGTCCTTTTCACAGAAATTAAACTAAATCAAAACATTATCCCGAATATTTAAACATTCCATTGACAACGGAATTGATAATCTGTTTTGAAATTTATTAATTCACTATATATGCTACTCGCTGGCCGCCGTCCGCGCTACAAGTATTTTCCCCTTCTTTCTTCGCGGATGAGGAAAAATGAAAAGGAAAATAGGAGAGCAGGTAAAAGGCGGTATAGTAAGAAAGGAAACGAAGATTATTCAACCAATTTGCGGTGTGTTGGCGTTATAAAATGCGGGCGAATAACGAATAAAAACCGTGTTATGTTTTTTCTTTAAAAATTTAAAAAAATTAAAAGAATCAATTATGCTTTTCTTTGTTAGGTGGATAAAAAATATATTTATTTTTAACTCCAAATAAATCAGTAAAAAAAGGGGAATGAATAGATAAAGAAAAACATCCTTTAAAAGAGACAAAAATCAAAAACTAAAAATATATATTTTTTTCTTGCTTTTTTTAAAACAGCATTTAAATTTTATTATTTCATTCGTATTCTTTAAATCTACCAGAACATCAAAGTTACCATATTAACATATCGTTAAAATACAATAAACATTTTCCCAAATAAACAAATAAGAAAATTATACGATTATTATTTACTTTTTATATACAGGTCAAATTAAAATTCACCAAAGGGGTTCTAAATCATTTTAGAAATTAAACTAAAAGGCGAAAGCTGACATCCAAGGGGTCAGGATCTGGCGTTTGATATTACTCAAAATAAATTAAAATAAAAACAAAATTACAGTGCTTTTTGCCTCATTAATTTTACTACTTTTTATTTATTAAAAATTTTCACCAAATAATTTAAGTTAACCGGGCTTTCTCATTGGGTCCTTTAGCCATATTTTGCCATTTAACCTTCATCATTTAAAAAACGCAAATTTTTTTTATGATATCTTTGAACTAAATAAATGTTTAAATTTCTACGTGTTAACGTTTTTCATTTCATCTAAACCTGCTGTATTTAATTAAAAACAGTTTAAAATATTTATTCCCGTAAAATTAAAATAATCAAACCAAAAAGACAAATATATACCTGGAATTTTAATTGGATTGTAAAGGTTTATTAAAAACAGCACTTCTTCTTATTGTTTCAGAGACATATAATTTTGTATGGCATACACAGTTTATGTCAATACACGAGGTGTTGGTTGCCCAAAGCAGCCCCCACGCCGAGACTACCATAAAAATGTCCATTAATTTCTCCAGCTTTTGATGTCATGTTTCATTTCATGTGACGAGTCTTTTGTAAGTGCGGATAAAATGCTGCCCTCAATCATTGTTGACCGGACCTTTCAAATTTAGAAACTATGAAGTGCGTTTTATTATTATTATGTATATTTTCTCATCTAACATACGTACATACACAATATATATTGTATTAACCAACCATTTTTAAGAAATGTTATATTTTTTTTAATTATAAACCTTTTATTGCATTACTAAAAAAAGT
Organism: Lamproptera curius; assembly: GCA_029286875.1. Lineage (NCBI taxonomy): Eukaryota > Metazoa > Arthropoda > Insecta > Lepidoptera > Papilionidae > Lamproptera > Lamproptera curius. The sequence goes on from JAGSMT010000495.1 coordinate 63,399, forward strand.
TTGGAATAGTTTTATTTTGTTAAACATCACTTTTGATAACATACTTTTGTTTAATAAAAAAATAAATTTCATTATTAATTAACCCATTTTTTAAAAAGGTTTCCTGGGAATTTTAAGTTTTCTTATTTTAAGACACTACAAAAATGATTTAAGAATCGACCAACCTAATAAGTTAAGAATCAAATAATTCCACCATAAGTAAAACTGTCATAAAACTAAAGTTGGAATAGTAAATGTACAAATTTGGGGATATGTATAATAATATAAATAAAAAAATAATTGTTCATTTTCTTTATCACAAACATAAATGCGAACTAATCGTTTATTTTGTGGTTTGTTTTTAAAAACCAATATTTAATATAAGGATATTGTGTTTTTATTAACGTTGGTTTACAGTTCATTAAAATCTTATATTATATTAATATTATATATTATCGTATTTAATAATGGAATACTCAACGTTAATAACCTTAACTTTTTAGAAATAAGTTGTGAATATGTAACAACCAAAAAAAAAAATCTGGGATAAAAAATTAAAAAAAAAATTTTTTGTTATCTTTGGGGACTCCGATTTTGCTTTTTAATAATAAAATCAAGTGAATTTAAGTTCGTTTTTGGGGGTTTTTTAAACCCCCTTTTTTTTGGGACTCTGCTATATGTAACAGGCTTCGTAAATGAACAAGATTTTTTTTTTTCCATAACTTTGACATTTTTCCAGCAAAAAATTAAAATTTCCCACAAAAAAATTGGGATGAACAGTATTAAACAAGGCTATTTGTTTTAAATTATAATTATATAATATCAAATCCCAAAATTTGGATTTTTCGCGTTAGATATTTTTTTTTTTCCCCCGGTTTTTTTCCAATCCGGGCCCCAAGGGTTTCTTTCTCAATGTTTGGAATAACCATCAGTTTTTTTTAAAATTGACATTTTTAATTTCTTAATTTTAACTTGGTTTAAAATAATTTTTCCTTATTTTTTTTTATCTCGAAAAAAACTAATTTTACCAATTCAGAAATACACAAAATTTATAAAATATTCAAAAAAAATTTTTTAAACCGGGTTTGGGGCAATGGAAATTAAACTAAAAATTTTAATGGGATTGGTTTCTTTCCCCCCTTCACAACCTTTTAAAATTAAACCCCCCAACAAAACAATTTTTTCTTTAAATAAATTTCCCACTTGGTCCCTGTTGTTTTACCCATTAAAGAAAAAAACAAAAATTATTTTAATTATTAAAATAATATTTTTTAAATTTTTCTGGCTCCTTCAGCTTTTAAAAAATTAATTGGTTTCAAAATTTTTTAAAGTTTAAAAACATTTAATTTAAGCTACAATTTCAAAAAAATTATTATTAAATTTTGTTTGGCGCATGTTAATTTTAATATGGTAATAATCGATTATAAATACCAATACATCTTCCGTTAGTTCTGGCCTGGGAAAAAAAAAATTTTCATTTTTTTATTTCCCATGCTCTTCTTTTGTTATTTGGTAAATCTTAATGTTAAATTTAAAACTTTATTTTCCCCGGGGCCAAAATATTTTTTCAAAAAATATTTTTTTTAATTACTGACAAATTCTATTTAATTTAATTTTTTAAAAAACTATTTAAAAAATTACAAAAAAAAAAAAAAAAAGGAAGTTTTAAAAGTCGGATTAAAAAATTACAGCAAGCAAAATTATTAAAAATTTCCCATTTTTAAAAATTTTTAATTTTAATTCTTTGGTAATTAGTAATAATTGCTCAAATTTACCAACCCAACCTTTAAAGCTTTTTTTATTTTGAAAATTTTTCGATTTTAAATAAAAACCCGAAACTCCTAAATTTTCTTCCTAAAACCGCATTTCAAAAAAAATTTTTTAAAAAATTATATAAATATTTTTAAAAGGAAAAAAAACCTATTGGTTTGTAATCGAAACAAATTTTTTTTTATTTTTAAAATTTTTTGGAATAAATTAAAAAAAAAATTTTAACTTTGAAATTTAAAAATGTTAAATTAAAAATTTAAAAATAATTCTCCCTTTTTTAACATTTAATTAATTTTGGGTTTTAATTTAATTTTCCCCGAGGAAATCCATTTTTTTTTTTAACGATAAAAATAATAAAAGAAAATTTTAAATAATAAAGGGTTTAATTTAAAATTTTTTGAAAAGGAAAACAAAAATTTTATTTTTAAAATTTTATTTTCCTTTTTTTTTTTATTTAAAAAAATGGTAAATTTTAAAATTAAAAGAAAAAGGCAAATAAGGGAAAAAGTTTTTATGATTTTGTTAAAATAAAAAGTTTAAAATAACTGTTTCTTTTATTAAAAAAAAATTCCCTTTTTTAAAATTTTATTTTGACAAAAAAATTTAAATTTTTTTAATTAAATTTTTAAACATCAAAATTTAATTGAAACGAAAATTTTAAATAAAATAACCCAAATTTACAAATTTTTTGGTTTGGTGTTGTTTTAACCCCTTCAAACTTTAGGAAAAAATAATTTTTTTCTTAGGTAAATTAATTTATTCGCTTTGGTTCTTAGCATCCTTTACTTTAAAACAATTTCAAGCGTGTTAAAAAAATTTATTAGCATTTTAAGTTTTTAGTGCCGCAATTTTTTTTAAAATTAACACATTTTCATTTTTTAATTTTTCTTGGTTTGCAAAAGTTTTAAATTTGGGGGGGGGTTTTTATTTCTTTTTAAACGTTTCCCCCCTTTTGGGAAAGCTCCTTGGGAAAACCCTTTAAACAAAAGCAGTTTCCATATTTTTTATTCCGGTTTAAACCGTTTTTGGGAACCCTAATTTGCTGTCTGAGGATTTTTTGCCTTTGAATTACTTAGGTTAAAAAAACGGGTCAAAAAAAAAATTACCAAAAATTTAAATTTTAAAATTTTGGTAAGGGTCCCATTCTCTCCCAAAAATGGGTCAGGATCTGTGTTATTAAATTCATTTGGTTGGGGCCTCTGGTTTTATATAATCCCTTTGAAAAGGGAGGGTTAAATTTTTTTCCATTTGTTTCTTTAGCCTTCTTTTGGGTGGGTCCTTTCAAAGATTATCCTTAAACAAAAGGGAAAAACATATTTAAGAATTTTCAGCGGGCGGAACCAACTTTTAATTTTGGGTTTCCATTCCTAACTTTTTTTTTTGCATTTTCCCATAAAAGTATCCGGGGCCGTTAAAATAAAAAGATAAAATAACCTTTTTATTTAAAAATTTTTAATTTTTTTTTTTTATATAGTTCCAAAATCTTAATAATACTTGAAAAAACATTTTTTTAAAATTTTTAAATTTTTTTATATAATAGAAAAAAAATTTGCTTTTCACCCGGTATAAAATTTTTAATTTAATAATTTTAAAGGGGCCCAATAACTTTCAAAAAAAATTTCAAAACAACAAAACCCAAAACCAAAGGGGGGACCCGGCTGGGAAATTTGTTTAAAAATTTTTTTTCAAAACGAATTTTTTCAAAAAATTTAAAAAACCTTTGGGAA